>CAUYQV010063258.1:0-79606 GCA_963574575.1 Galagoides demidoff
ACACCCAAAAGAAAATACACATTTTAGGTTTTGTGCTCAAGCCCTCAAAAATAGATTCTCAGGAACAAAAATCACACTAAAGTAAAGATATTTGTATCAGAATGTTCATTGCAGCCCAATTCATAATTGCTAGGTCATGGAAGAAGCCCAAGTGCCCATTGATCCACAAATGGATCAATAAATTGTTATATATGTACACCATGGAATACTATATAGCCATAAAGAAAGATGGAGACTTTACCTCCTCCAGTATAAACATGGATGGAGCTGGAGAATATTCTTCTTAGCAAAGTATCTCAAGAATGGAAGAAAAAGTATCCAATGTACTCAACCCTATTATGAAACTAATTTATAGCTTTCATAAGAAAGCTATAACCCAATTTTAGCCCAGGAATATGGGGATAGGGGAAAGGGAGGGGAGGGGAGGGGGAAAGGGAGAGTGGAGGGAGATTGATTAGTGGGATGACGCCTATGGTTCATCCTATAAGGGACCATGTGAGTCTTTCTAAATGTAGAATATAAATGTCTTAACACAATAATTAAGAAAATGACATGAAGTCTATATTAACCAGATGGATGAAATTATTTCAAACTGTATATAGAAACAACACACTGTACCCCATGATAGTATTAATGTACACAGCTATGATTTAATAAAAAAAAAGAGAAGAAAAACAATAAAAAAAAGCTTCTCATGGTGAAAAGTAAACTAACGTTTACTTTTTTTTTTTCTTAAATAAATGGATCTTGCTCAAAAATAGCTTCTAATGGTGAAAAGCAAACTAGCTTTTACTTTTTTTTTATTTATTTTTTAAGAATGGGTCTTGCTAGGGTTCAATGTCCAGTCAGAGCTCCCTGCAGCCTCAGACTCCTGGGTTCAAGTGAACCTCCCACCATCAATAGCAGGGCGTACGGATGCAGAGCACTGGGCCTGGTTGGCTTTTAATCTTAGGCTTACTTTCTGGGTGCCCGTGAAAGATTCTGTACAACCAGAAAATTTTTCAGGTTTATGGCAGGAATAAAAATATAATTTGCTGACATATGGAATTATCTTCCCCATTAGGACCGAAAGGCTAATCGGGGGAAAATCTTATGTATGATGGCAACTTCTGCAATAGATTTAAGAATTTAAATATGTGACATTACAAATCTCACCTGATAGCATTTCACTGTGATGACATGTGGCCATAGTAGATGCTCGGCTACAACTTGACCTGAAACTGAAAGTCCATTGTGAAGATGAATTATATTAACACTCCTCTAGATGGTAGGCAATTTGACTAAGAATATATCTACTTATTATTCATAGAGAATAATCATGGTCTTTCTGAATACACAGATTGTTATTAACAACAAAGTTGAATGATTTATGTAGTTCACATAAGGCAATTAATCCCCATGAGACAAAATTAATTCTCATATTTAACTATCTGTTTATAACCTAGGTCTCTATTATTCAGGATCTATTTTTTTCAAGAAATACCATAATAAATAGTGCATACATTTATAAACTACTCTATTTTTATTCATTCAATTTACAATTTATCCAACACAATGCAAGTTAATGCTATAGTTGAATATATAATAGCTGCTATCATAGCATACTTAATTATCATAAGTAAAACAAACTGCTAGTAAAAATATGTAGTATAGTCAAGTACTAGTAATTAAAGAAAACAGGTTAATCAGATTATTGTAAGTAGAACTTTTGGTTACTCAGTTGGCTGTTAAATAAAACTGATAGTAGGCTTCATTAAATTTAATTTCACTCCAAGTCAACTACTTTGCATTTTATAAGCTATATCCAGCCCTGTTCATAATTTGCATAAGTATTAGCTCTGATTACAGTACAGTGCTGGCTCCCAAGTAAATACACAGTTCTGATATTATTGCATCGAACTCAGGACTGTTATATAATATTTATCCTTTCAGATTACCTCTTATTGCAGGTTCTTTTGGAGATAAATTCTTCATGCTGTCTGATTTCCCTTATTCTGGATTATTTTTGGCTGTGTTTAATCTTTGCAGGGGTGCTCTCTGCCATTATTGCTGCTGGTATTTTGTTGTTCTTTCTTCCCTCCAGCAGGATTCTTCTGTTTCAGATATAAATGATTAAATAAGAAGTTATGTTAAGGATTCGGAGTTTAAAAGCAAATTATTATTTGTCACAATCTTGTAGGTTGATAGTGCTCAACTGTGTGGCTCTTACCAGGTTTTGTGTCACTAATGTCATGTGGTTATGGCCAAATAGCAATGGAAATTTAGACATCACAGTCCCGAAAAACACAGGCTTCAATTTTTTAAAAGATATATATATATACACACACACACACATATATATATATATATATCTTATATAGAGAGATGTAGGTATATATATATTTTTTTTTAATTTTAAAATATATATATATATATATATATATATTTTTTTTTTTAATCTTGACCACCATTTGCTTGACACCAGCAGGCATCTTGTCATGGATGGCCTTGGTTGTTGACCTTTCTCAGGTATGATTCAGCTAATTTTTTGTCTGGTATGAGATAAGCTTTTCTTGTGTTTTTTTATATGGAAAAAAATATTTGTCTCTCAAATTGTTTCTATCCATTTCTCAGAAATTAAATAATGCAAGTGTGGCAGAGGTATCTTTTTTATTCTTTGTTTTTACTGTTCCATTAATTTTCATGTGCATTCTTATCAGTTATACCACACTATCAGGTACACATCCAGTGATTAATCAGGTGCCCTTAAACACATTCTTTTTCAAGTAGATTTGCACTACGGTAGGCTCATTTTACTTCCCTAAGAATTATTTCAATAGCTAGCAATTTTTATTAAAAAAAAAATTTGGTGAGGATTGCTTTGACATGATACTATATCTATACAGGAGTAGAGATAGCAACATAGTCACAAATCATGAATATGGTTATGCAGTAATTCAATTTTATTATTTTCATTAAAAGATTTTCTTTAATTTCTTTCCATCTATTTTTTATGGTATTTGGTTTTCATTGAAACAAAAAATGCGTCAATCAATTAAAGATTTTATAATTTTAATGAATTGGAAATATTATTTTTATTTTTTATTATTTATTTGTTTAAATAGTATAATTAAATTTTATATACTGACCTTATATTTAACAATCTTGTTTAAATTATTCATAGCATATACAGGTATGTTTTTCCCTAAAATTCTCTGTATTATCAGCAGAGACAAAAATCTGACGTCTTCCTTACCAATCTCCTGCCCTTTTATTTTCACTTCTTTCCTAATTACATTAGCTAAGACTCCCGTCTAACGCATATTAGGGTGATAAGAGAGAACATTCTTCCTTGTTTCTCTGTTTGGGAGGAAACTGTCCAGTCCAATGTTCAGTTTCCATTATTAGGATGATAGCTGAAGGTTTTTATAGATGATGTTTATTATATTGACGAAATTCACTTCTTTTGCGCTTTTGCTGAAATGTATTCTCATTAAAGGATATTGAATTTTGTCAAAGATCTTTAGTATTCATTAAGATGACCACATAATTTTTGTTTCAATCTGTGAATATGGTGAATTACATTAATCTTTAAATTAAAACCAAGTGGCACTGTGAGGATGAAACAAATATCATAATATATGATACTATTTGCTATCCTAGAATATTTTAAGGATTAGTTAGTTGATCTATCTATCTAAATGTCTTCACTGTTTGATCAATCCAATGTGTTTTAAATATTATAGTTATTGCCACAGTTTTTGTTTGTTTGCCCTATAGGATTCTCCTGTTTCAGATATACATGATTGAATAACAAGCTACATCAATAATTAGTTATTTAACCTCCCCCCCCAAAAAAAATCCTCTCTCCTTTCGGCCCCCATCTTGGGGGATCCAACCTAATGTGCATGATGCAATGATACATTTCTATACTATTGAGAATAGAGTATGAATGTTTTTACCACAACAAATAAGTAAGCAAGGAGGTCATTATGTTAATCATAATGTGAGCATTCCACGTTGTATATCAAATCAGCAAATTGTGCCCCATAAATGCACGCAGTTATGATTTAATAAATAATTAAAAAAAGAATTAGTGGTTTAAAAGCAAATTTTTTTTCTCATTATCCTGTTGGTTGATAGTGCTCACCTGCATGGTTCTCGCCATGGTTTGTATCACTAATGTCAAGTAGTTGTGGTGAAGTGGTAATCAAAATTTAGATATCGCAGTCATAGGAAACACAGACTTCAAATTTCCTAATCCAATTTAAATGTTTCTGCTTTATTAATATCTGCTCTTGGTTTTTAACTATCATGTGCTTGAATCTTCCTTTGATTAAATAAATAAATTTTATGGCAACTGTTTCTCCACATCTTTTTACCTACATTCCCAAATTTAGATAATTCACTTCTTCATCCTCATCTAGATAGAAAGAAGTCCCGGTGCCCTTGTCATTTCACATTTGACTCATGCATATATTTGAAGGGCTTATTTATTTCTCAATTTTTGAATGTTTTAAGGATCTCTTCTGGGTTTTTTATTGATCATATAATTTCACTACCGTCAGAGAACATATGCATAAAATATCTATTATTTTTAAATTAATCAAGGTATCAAGGCTAGCATGTGGTCTGGTCTAGCATGGTGAATATTTTTTTTATTCTATTTCATGGTGAATATTTTATATGCATGCAGAATATGTTTGTTTTCTGTGGATTTTAGATGCAGTGTTCTATCAGATCAGTTAGATTAAATAGTTGATGATACTGTAAAAATCTTCTCTGGTATATGGCTTTTAATAAACTTTCAATTTAAAAATAGTTTGAGGTTTGCAGAAAAATTGGCAAGATACTACAGAAAGTTCCCACATAGCCAGAGCCCAATTAATAATTACTTAGTAACATCTTGCATGCTTATTGTGCTTTTGTCATACTTAAAAAACGAATGTTGATATATTTTGATTAATTAAAATACATAATTTATCCAAAATGTCCTAGTTTTTACTTAATGCCTTTTTTTTTTCTGTTCCAGGAGCCCCTCCAGGGCTTACCTGTAGTTTACATATCTCCTCAGCTCCGGGAGTTTCTCAAACTACCTTTGTTTTTGATGTTCAGGACAGTTTTTAGGAGAATTCCTCAAGTATTAAGATTTTGTGGACATTTTCCTCAATGATTAGACTGGGACTGTGTGTTGTGATAAGGAAGACCACAAAAGTGAAGACCAATTTTATCACGTCATAAAAGTGTACACTAACAACATGACATACCGTAACCTAGATCACATGGCCATGATTGTCAGGTTTGTCCTCTGTAAAATATTAGGTTTATTTTTCCCTTTTCCTGTCTCATGCTCTTTAGAAGGAAGTTATTATCCATATTTCAAGTGGTGCGATATATGCAAATTATTCAAATGGGAAATATCCATATAAATAATTTGAGATTTTTCTTCATGTGACATTTCTCTATTCTTTCCCATTTATTTAAATCATATGCTTATATCGTTATCAGATCATGGATATTATTTTTACTTTGGTTTATTATCCAATACAACTTTATTTTTGTCAGTCAAAATGTTCAAAGACAACACCATCCCTTTGCCATGTTCTCAGATGTGTATTTTTACAACATGTCCCAAGATTATCCATTAGATTTTGTATATTTATCATAGGACCCAAGTAGATCAGCCATTTGGCTAAGAAATCCTGTCTCCTTTTATTAGAGAATGACATTCGAAATCAATATTTGAATATTAGTTGTACTGTTGCTTCTAGAGTGCCTTTGTCATTAAGCCATTATTTTTTTCATGTTTTTACTGGCTTGCTTTTTATTGGCAAACTTTCAGTCCTTTCAATGGAAATGACAAGGATATATATACCATACACATACACGTATGCATATACACACTATGAATTTTTGCCTATCTACTTCCGTATGCAACTATTTTTATCTATGCTAAAATAAGCATTGTAAATTCACAAATGAATGAATACATTAATTAATGACATTTATTTTGATGTCTCCAACTAGAATTCATAACCCCAAGCATCATTTTAGCTGCTCACTTTTAAACTTTCTTTAATATCCTACTCCAACACTGAGAAACTTACCTCTGACCATCTATCACTAAGTTGTGTGATTTTTCAATCCCATATTGATAAATATTAGTATCGTTAACCTGCTCTCTCAAGGGGAGAAGCATTGTCAATTAGAATACAGTTCTTATGTACGGGTAACTTTTTCTTTAGTCCTATAGACTCCACTGCTTTCCAAAGTACTTGAGTCAGCACGATTGTTCTTACACCATTCAGTGAGGTTGTTTAATAATATATGTGTAATACAGTTTGATTGTTTGGTCACTTTCTGCATTTATTCCTAGACCCCTGTAACTTCCTTAGTGATTTTTCTTTAATCTGCATACATTAAAGTTGACTCATTATGCTGGGAATTTCTGTACTTTTCCCAAACGCATCAGGTCATTTATCTAGCATAACAGTATGACCCAGAGTGTTTGCACTGCTCTGAGAATCTCGGGGGCTTCTCCTTTTCATTCCCTCTTCATACCAGCTGGGAGAGCCCGACCTCTACTGATATTTTCATCAGTGTCCCTTTTCCAGAATCTATAATTTGGACCATACAGTGTGTATCCTTTTCAGACTGGCTTGTTTCATTTAGCAAAATGCATTTACATGGCTCATTTCATTTACATAGCTTGATAGCACATTTTCATATTTCTGAATTACATCACATTGTGTCAATTATCAAAGTTTGTTTATTCTCCTATTGAAGGATAACTCAGTTGCCTCCAATTTTAGAAATTATGAATAAAGATGCTTAAAAGTTGGCATATTTTTCATTTGGATACACATTTTCAGATTTATTGGATAAATACCTGGAAACACGATTGTTCCATTTTATGGTAACATTATACTTAGCCTTGTGAGAATCCGTCAAATCTCTATTTTCACTAGATTGAGTAAATCTATTATTCCATCTGAATGTCTTTGTAATTTTTAAGTATTATTTTTATATGCTTCTTATTGTTTTCACAATATACCACTAACTGATATAAAAACACTCCAGATATGTCATATGTCATTTTAACTCCCTCCCCACCTTTTCCCTTTACTCTACATGTACGTACCACCAGATCATCAGACTCACTTTGCTGGATACAGGGACTCACTCTTGCTCAGTCTGGTCTCAAACTCTTAAACTCAAGCAATCTACCTGCATCAGCCTGTCAAAATGATAGCATTTCAGGTGTGAGCCACCACGCTTGAGAGTCTCTCTTGATTCAAGTATCAAGTCCTCATTTATATGTTATAAGCATAATTAAGTATTGAAAGGAAAGAGAGAAACTTGCATACTACGATTACCTTCATTATGTCCGACTAAGCCTGTTAGATTATGAATTGCATCTCTGCCTTTCATTATATAAATCACTAAATCTTTTAGATGGGAAAGGAATTGAAAAATAGAATAAGACAAAGCAGGCATTCTGGGGTTGAACAATGATGCTTGTAGACAAATCATATGCATACTAAAGTAGATTGCTAGATGGAAAAGCTGACAAATAACATTCAAACAGAAAAATGAAATATGTCTAACAAACATGTCAAATCTGGTTCTAGGTGGAGAGAAAAATGAAATAGACTGAACACTTGCATACAGACATTCACTGTTCTACAGGCATAAACTCTGATCTCCCCATTTCCATCACTACCAGATATATTGTATATGCACATATTACAAACAACAAGAATGTTGGTTCATTTAGTTTATGTATCATAATAAGTCTGCTTCACCAGGAAGCTCGATGGGAAAATAGGATAGACTATAGGCATGGAGAAAGCTGTAGATAAGTTAATGAGAGCAACATTTTTGCTTCATTTTAAATGCTGGGTCTATCTATGTCTTTTCAGGTGTGGAACCTTGAACCAGTTGCTCATTTGCGAGAACTCAAATTCTCCTATTTAAAAAAATAAGAATTTAATAAGTCATAGATAATAATACCTTTATTGATTAATGTCTAATATTATATGATATACCACATGTAAAACACATAGAAAGTTCTGGAAACAAAAAAAACCATTCACTAAATTCTCTAGCATATTAAATGAACAAATTGTTTTTCAATAAATGTCAAAATTGTGGGTGGTGCCTGTGGCTCAAAGGAGTAAGGCACCAGCCCTATATGCCAGGGGTGGTGGGTTCAAACCTAGCCCCAGCCAAAAAATAAATAAATAAATGTAAAATTGCCATGTTAAAACACAATCTTCCAGGATTTAGAGTATACCAAGAATAAAGGTAATCATTATTAATTCTGCATCTTTCTTAGTTTTAATGATACAGGTAATTAGTTTTCACACTGAGGTATCCTCAAAGGATCTGTAGCTATAAAAAAAAAAAAAAAAAGCTTTCTTTGTTTGAGACAGTCACTATGTGTATGTCACCCTCAGTAGAGTGCTGTCACATCACATCTTACAGCAACCTCCAACTCTTGGACCTAAGCAATTCTCTTGCTTCTGCCTCCCAAGTAGCTGGGACTACAGGTGCTTGCCACAATGCTTGGCTATTTTGTAGTTGTAAAGGTATTTGGTTTTTAGCTGGTCTGAGCCAGGTTCAAACCTGCCAGCCTCGGTGCAAGTGGCCAGTGCTATAACCACCGTGCTACTGAGCCTAAAATATAAATAAACAAAAAAGTTTTTTAAAAGGTTTTTTAATTTTAATTTATACTAGGGTATTTGAAGATATTTTAAAAGCATCCTACTTATAATTTCAATACCAGTTACCTACCTTTCGAAAAAGAAAAATATTTTATATTTTCTATGATTGAACAGAAAGGACAGGGCAGTAAATTGCACCCCAATTTTGCCATTTTGAGCCTTGCAGGGCTCAAAAACGTCACTGCTACCAAAAGCCACAGTAAGATCATACGAGGGGAATAAAGGAGGATATTTTCATGCTTCTGAATTCAAGAGAGTATATAATATATATTTCCTGGGCTTGAATAAAAGAATAGAGAGAATAATAAAAACATAAAAAACGAATGTTGGTGTTATAGAAGAGAAGGAATATGCCTGATTATCATCAAAATACCATTTCCATGATTTCAAAATAAGAATGTCATCCAAATTAGAGTCATAACTTCAGTGTAAGTGCAGAAACTAAATTTTCAAATGGGTCAGGCTATTCCACTATCTCATACACATGTCTCGTAAACACTCGATAAAACCATTTCATTTTGAATAAACTGAGCCTAAAGAGTCAATGACATGAAAAATATAAATATTTGGTATTTACAATTAAACTTATCCTCTTATACAATGTAAAATAAACAAATATTATTTTGGGCTTATTTTTTTCTTCTTCCTTAACTGTTATATATTTATATACATTTATTTTTGTTCAAAATTTTTTAATTCACACACACAAACCTGCTTTAAAGATTTTAATTACATATAAAATGTTTAAGAAATGTATAAAATGGTAGGGATTATTTTAATTTCTATTTTAAAAAAAAAGGAAACCCAAATTCAATGAGATTAAAGGTTTGGTTAGTGTTTACAAAAGATAATAAATAAAGCATAAGCAAAATCCTCTCCTAAAATCTGATTATGTTTTATTTTTCCATTACTGCTGAATAAGAATATGATCATAAAGAATTCATTGCCTGGAATATGAAGACAGATCCATTTCTGTGTTATCATTTCATGGTAAAAGTTCCATGTGGGGTCAGAGGAGATACATTTCTCCAGTAGTAAGTACATCGTATGTAAGTTGTTGAAACTTCCACAGTTGACTATCAAGTCAGATCAATGATATTTATGGCTTATTTTATTAAGCCTTCTCCATGGTCTTAGGAAATTCTCTGGAAAAGGACTGTGAGAAAGGCAATACCTTGCATATTGTCTTAGTTATCTCAGGCTATTGCAATTAATTGTCATAGCCTGTGTGGCTTAACCAACATTTATATCTATTTTTCACAGTTCTGGACTCTGGGATGTCTAAGACAATTTTCCCCACATAGCTGAGCTCTATGAAGACCTTCTTTCCTATTCACAGGTGACTACATTCTTGCTGTGTCCTCGCATGGCAAAGAGCAGAAACAGAAGGCAAACTCTCCTGTCTCTCCTTGTAAGCATTAATCCCAGTCAGGGAAGTTCCAACCTTCTGACCTAATTACTTCCTAAGGAACCCAGCTCCTAACACTAGCATCAAGGGGTTAGTATTTCATAATAACAATGCTGAGGGGATACAAATGTTCAGACCATAATACACGACACAGAGCCCCTAACTCCAAATTTCCCTCAGCATTACGGATCTGTGTACAGTGAACTGCCCGGGGATACTAACATCAAGATCTTGACCTTGCAGCTCTTACATCTTAACTTTCTCTTAGCTTTGTATTTTGTCACCATTTTAAAAGATCTTAGAAATATTATAAGATGAAGAAAACATGGTGGATAAAATAACCACTTTTTTCTTTAAAAACCTTTCCCCCTGGTGTAAGGTATCTCTGCTCTCTATGTGTATCTTCTCAGGTTATTTAGAGTATGTATGGGGAGTACCATTAGTGAGAGAAACTCCACAAATGACAAAGTCACTTATTTTCAGGATTTATGCACTTTTAATGCATTTTAAAATATAATTTTAGCAAAGAATCACTGAACATAAATGAGCATGGAAACCCATTTAGATCAATTCCATTAACTATTCTTATGTAGGTAATTGTTTTTTAATAGTGTGTTGCCTTGTTAATATTCTTCTCATTTAACTCTGAGCAAGAAGCAGAACAAACCAAAGAAAGGACCTAAACATTTCTTAGCTATAACTGAATATATAGTTCTGAGAATATTTGATGTTTTTTCTAGACTTCTAGAATAACTTTACAAAAAGTAGTAAACATGCATTCAAGTTATTAAAACTGATTCAGCGTCTACATTTTTTTGATCCAAAGTGAAATTGTTTGAAGATTGAATGAAGCATGTAATCCCCATACATTATTCACTGGAATGAGGGGAGAGAGAATGGAGGAAGAATTTGAAAGTCTAGTAACAAAATCTTAAAACTTGCCTGTGCAGGTCATAATGATAGCATATTCCCTTTCTGTGTAGATTTTGGCAGGTAGGTAAGATAAATGATCACTAAATAATGGTATGCTCAAAATAAATAGGTGTTCCAGGAAAGATGGGTTTAGAGAGAATAGAGAACAGTTTGGAAAACACAAAAGTGGAGAACAGGCCCTGAATGGAGTTGGTTTTACCTCTTTGGATTCTTTACTTCTTAGTTTGAATAAGTTTCCAAAAAGCTGAAGCACTTTTTAAAGTCCTTCTTTGGCACTAAGTAAATAGTTAGATAATGTTTACCTAAGTACTCTGAGCAGACAAAAAAAAAAAAAAAAATCTGCAGGCTTATAAAACCAAAGTGGTCTCTTTCTCAAATATAAAGCCTATGGTGATGGGCAGGGTTGTTTGCTTTCTGAGAATTACAAGTTAAATGCATCAGGCAGTTAATGGAATCTAATTTCCCCAAAGGCAGATACTTCCAAAGAGAACCTCCACTATAGATGAAAAAAATTCCACCTCCAGAATCCATTAAAATAGCTTAATCTAAATTATTATCCTTCACACTTCGTAAAAAATAGCTCTGTACAAAAATAAGAAAATGTAAAGCTACACACTAAATTTGGGATGCATCGTAGAAGAAAAGCTTCTTTCTCTGATTAATGTCGGGATCTGACCCTGGGTCCACAATGAGTTCAATAATCAATAGCACATTAACTACACCTATGGATAAGTGAGTATTTACAAATCATACTTACAGCCTATGTAATTATGCCTTCATCTTCCAATGCTAGAGCTGTAGGGATTACAGTGTAATAGTGAGCACACAGCACAGCTATGGCATTCACAGTTATAGCTTGAAATTCTCCAATCCATATATTTAAATCTCATTTCACCTTTATGTCTCATAAAGGTTAAGAAGTTAATGAACTTTTAAAACTATTGTAATATTTTAATATCTCTAAAAAGTATTCTTATAGGTTAATCACATAAATTATCAGATTATCCAGATTGACTGATATTTGTCAAAGTCTTAGAGCAATAACCTACTTCCTTATTATTTACATGAGAATATTTTAGAAATAAAAAAAAATTTTAGAAAGGTTTTTAGAATGTAATAATATCAAGCTATTAATGAATTGAAATTTCTAAACTTTCAGTTTCACAACCCAAAATAAACAGGGTTCATATCTGTTTTGCCAGGTAGATCTGCTTCAAGTCTTTGGTGGGCTATATATTGTCAAAAATCAAGGTACTAGTGGACTTGAAGAGGTGAAGTGTATGAAAGAGTTAGCATCTGAATTACTAATGGGATAATGTTTTTGTGGGATAGTTGCAAGATAATGTTTTTGTTTGCTTGTTTATTTATTTATAGAAAGAGGAGATTATATTTCAAATGTGATTTGTTAAAAAAAAAAATTTAGCAAACAATGTTAAGACTGCCTAACTCTATCTAAACCCTACCATAAAATCTCTCATTACTATCAAAAGCCTTTGAGGGACAACAGGGTGTTAATTAGTCAACTTCTCAAATTTGATTTAGAGAACATTTGATCAAACCATTAAAAAAAAAAGTCACACACCTAGACAGAAGGATGTATGTCTCCAGGTATTATTCTCCTAGCCTGGAGTCCATGGCAATATTCCCAGAACCCTGTGCTTAGGTCAAATGTAATAATTCTGAGAGTGGAACTAAAATACCTAAAGTCAACATTGAAATATCATCCAAGGCATTGCACTGTCCCAACAATTTTCTGTACAAAAATACTTCATCATATAGGGATATGAAAAGAAATAGGAGAAAATCATCTTCAGAAACTGTCTTAGCTCAGGGTGCCATAACAAAATGCCGCAGACCGAGTGGCTGAAAAAAGAGACATTGATCTGCCAACATGGGGGGCTTCCGGGGAGGCCTCTCTTTTTGTTTGGCAGGCATCTGCCATCTTGCACACATTCTTGTGACTGCTTCTTGATGTGCACTTGGAGAAAGATACGTGGTGTCTCTCCTTCAGACAAAATCGCACTGGATCAGGGAGCTGAAATTAGACCTCATTTCACCTTAGTTACTTCCTTACAGCCCCTGTCTCCAAATACAGCAAGACTGGAAGATTGGGCTTCAACATATTAATTTTATTGGGAAACAGTTATTTACTCCATAACAAGAACCACAAAATTGTTTATGCAGAGAGAGCATCTACATCTGCTAGAAAAAAAGGAAGAGCGGACGACTATCTTGAATTTATTAAGCTTGTCTTAATGAACAGCCTGAAATAACTGGGAATTAATGATGCATCAAATAGAGAATAGAACTAGTTAGATTCAAAAGAATATTTCCCAGATATCACATTCTAATTTCAGGTCAAATTGAAGATTAAGTGCAACTCGCCCTATCTATCCATATATTTGGAAACGTGCAAAATACCTTCTTTATATTTCAATGTAGTCTGACACTTCCATCAACTTCTGTGAATATAAATGTTTATATTTCTCTGGGCCTCTATTTTTTTTTAACATTTTGAAATGGATAGTTGAGTCCCTGAGTTATGCCAAAACAATTTGTAAAGGGAACAGGGATTCAGATAAGGAAAAATTGCAATGTGTACATTATTGGAAATTTCAGCATGGCCTTTGTTTCTTACTTTACATAAAGCAACAATAATTAAGGCAGGCCTAGAATTTTACATTAAACAGACTGTTTCTTTTTCTTTTCTTTTTTTTTGAGACAGACTCTCACTCTGTTACCCTCGGTAGAGTGCTGTAGTGTCACAGCTCACAGCAACCTCAAACTCTTGGGTTCAAACAATTCTCTTGCCTCAGCCTCCCAAGCAGTGGAGACTACAGGTGCCCGCCACAATGCCTGGTTATTTTTTTTATTATTGCATTTGTCATTGTCATCCAACATGCCTGGGCTGGATTCGAACCCACCAGCCTGGTGCATGTAGCTGGTGCCATAACCACTGTGCTACAGAGCCTAAACAGAATGTTTCAGAACTTAATAAAGATGGTTTATGAGAACTATCTAAAGAATATTCCAGAATGGCCATTTTAAGATAGTATGTACAGATACTCTATACTATCATACTAAAAATTGAAGATATATTTGTAACTAGAATTCAGTTGTAAAATCCTTTAAAAAGATATGTGTAATATATATTATACATAATGCATATATAATATACATTATATATGATACATTAATATATATCATGTCATATGTATTATACACAATATTCATAAAAATGTATCTACCCAATGCATATATGTATATTAAAGTTTATATCATGTTATATATTAATATATGTTAATGAGAATATAAATAAATACGCACGTACACTCTATAAATGGCTTGAGGCAGAATATTCCAGTCTGACACGCAGAATTTTACAGCCTGATTAGAAAAAAGCAGGCATAGCTGTTCATAGTGGCACATGCCTATAGTACCAGCTACTCCGGAGGCTGAGGCAGATGGATTGCCTGTGCCCTGGAGTAGGAGGATGCAGTGAGCTATGATGATGCCACTGAACTCTAGCCTGGGCAACAGAGCAAGACTGTCTCCATTAAAAAAAAAAAAGAAAGAAAAAAAATAGAGGCTAACTTAACAGAAAATAATGTCCTCATGTTCCCTGGAGGTCAATGTATCATGGATGTTTTATTGCCCCGATAAAGAATTCACAGTAATTAAAAAGAGACTGTTGTGGGAGTATGAGTCATTATTTGGCACATAATAGTATGAAGAGGCAGAGCCCTTCCACTGTCCCATTAGTTGATTAAAAATATTAAGCATAAGGATGTATGCTTAGTCTTTCATCTGTATGTATGTGAATATTTTTAAGGTTGAAATATTAACATTTGAGTGTGATAATTAATGAGAAACGTTTCACTTGAGGGGAAAGGATACTTGCCACTTAACTGTAAGAAATATTTTAATAAGAAGAGGATCTCGTGTAAAGAAAGAAAGCTTTCTTCCTCATGCCTTTTCCTCTAACAGTGGGGAAAAAAAACACTTTCTTTACTCTTCTCTTTATCATGAAAAACTCCATTTGGAAGGAGGTTTTACCTGCTCTCCTGCAAGTGCCGTAGAACCACTATTTCCATCAAATAGAGCAAAGAAGGTGAAGACAATCATTGACGTGGCAGTACTATAAAATCAGTCTACAATCAAGTTCATAATTATGTGCAGCTAGGAAATACAGCGGTAATCATTTGGCTAAATGTACAAGTCCCTATTAATTGTATCGAATATTTGTCTGGGTGCACGATTGGCAGGTTGATAGAAGCATTAACCTGTCAATCAGGAAAAACAGGACAATTGTGCCAGCATCCACCTACCTGTTCACTTGAGAAATTTCCTCACTTCTCTTGACCATTATGATCAGGATTAGTTGGATATCAACATCGTTAAGTAGAATAAAAGTCAAAAAAGCAAATCTGTGCCAGGTAGTAAAAACAATTTCCAATATGTATCCTAATCATAATGGTATTAGGGGAATTTTGAGGGATTTTCTCTCATTACATAAATATAAACAGATGATAACTATTTGAGCTATGGTGAGTCTGAATGCTACCTACACCCAGAAATCAATATTTAAGGGTCAGCATTTGTACCGTACACCTATCTCCTGTAAGAGATTTCACCTACCGGTTTAATTAAAGTAAACATTATTCTATCCTTACTCTATAAATGCTTAGTGTACTGTTGAATCTTAATAAATATTTAATAATATTAGGAACCAACAGAGTGACAAAGTCATTTTCCTTTTATAGATGCAGCTTTTCAACTGAAGTAAAGAAACTTTATCTACAAAGGCCAAATGTTCTCTAGCTGTAGTATTTAGAACTCATTCTCTTTAAGGGGCCTCCATAGCAGTATCATTGCATTAGCATTTAAATAGAGCAGTATTATTTTGGAAACCAGTACCCTTGTTAAATAATATGGTAGATTAATGCAAAACAATCTGTTAAGCTATGATGTGACACTTTTCAATAAAATACATACACTGCTTCTAAAAACTTCCCAGAATAGATTTAATCCATTTCTGTTATTTAATTTTAATTCCAACAAAACTTTCTATTTGTCACTCCAGGAAAATTCTTTCAAAGCTCTTCTTGAATAGGATTAGTGAAGTTGACATGTCTATGTGCTTACATGTAAGATTCCATGTGTATGGAGCTATAAATAGATTTGTAGAGTCTTTTAAACTAAAATTTGTATTATGGGGAAGGGAGATTAAGGACTCAAATTAGATATGCTTTTGACAACAAGCTTCAAGCTATCTATGAGGAACTAAAGTGATTTATTTTCTCTATTTTTATTTTATATACTTTTACTACAAATGTTGTTCCAAACTTCCATCATATTAAATCTCCTCATTAGCAATTCTAGCTGGCTGGAATTGCATACATTTCATGGCCGTATAAGCCAGTGTCTGGGTTGCCTATTTCATACCATGTGTACTGTGAAGTAGAAAAAGCTCTTTTATGATCCCAGATCTGGAAGGAAAAGACATGTGTATGTGTGTGTGTGTGCAGAATTAAGTGTGTCCTCTTTTTTGACCGCTCTCATACCTTTTTTCTTTTTCTTTTAGACGCAATCTCTTGTCATCCCAGGCTACAGTGCCCCAGGATAGGCCAAACTCACAGCAACCTCAAACTCATGGGTTCAAGTGATCTTCCAGCTTCAGACTCCTGAGAATCTGGGACTAGAGGTACTTGCCACAACACCCAGCTAATTTTTTCTATTTTTTTGTTAGAGATGAAGGTCTCTTGCTCAGGCTGATCTCGGATACTTTAACTCAATGGATTCACCTGTCTCAGTCTCCCAGAGTGCTGAGATTATAGGCATGAGCCACGACTCCAGGCCTGACCGCCTCATAATGCTTTAATTTTCCTCAAAACTTTACTGCCTGACATGTGATTTGATCTCTTTAAACTTATGAGGTTTTTGAATACAAATTATATAATACCAAGTTTTCTAAGAGCTAAATAGATTGTACGTGTAGGAGAATGATAAGCTAATTATTGAATTTATTTTTTCAAATTAAAATATCAATACTTCTGAATAGAAAGCATGTAAGTATTTTAGAATATCTATTTTTGAGATATGGTTATTACAAAGCCATCCTATCCAAATGGTGGACAATCAATTTTTCTTGTGAAATTACCAGGCTTTACACTTGTTCAGAATAAGACATGTTCAGAATTGGTTAAAGTTGTCTGTTGAACACTAGATCGAAATTTTAAACTCTGTTCAGATAGATTAAATATGATGAGAGAAGTAGGATTAATTTTCATATTATCTTTGATATCATACCTCCTGAAGTAATATATCATATATAAATTTAATTTTGGTGCAGGGGTTTTAAAAACACAAAAGTGTTTCAATTCAGTGCACTGTGGAGAATTTACTATAGCAGAAGGCCTGGTGTGATATTATGCTCAGAACATCAAAATAAAACTTAATGTCAACTACATATCTTCCAAGATTATAACTTCAGATTAGGTATAAAGTAATTTTCTTTCCTTTGGTTTTGCTTTTCTTTTGAAGTACTTAACTGTCTTTATACTCACTTCCTACCCTGAATAGGGAACATCTGCTCAATTCAAAATGGCTGTGCTAGAAAATGCATGTAAGATGTAAGTGGATGGCATCAAATAATGATACCTGGATTGTTGATTGGTCATAAACTATTGTGGGTTAAGTAGAGTACACTCATTCATTTTTTACATTTCAAGAGTATCATAGTTATTTAAATGTTTTAGGAACTATACATACACATATGATCGATACGTACACATGTAATAATAATGTTAAGAGCTCACCTCATTGTCAAGATCTCACCTCACAGTCAAGATCTAGACTGTGCCTTGATTCTT
The DNA here is from genome assembly GCA_963574575.1 of Galagoides demidoff. NCBI lineage: Eukaryota > Metazoa > Chordata > Mammalia > Primates > Galagidae > Galagoides > Galagoides demidoff. The sequence goes on from CAUYQV010063258.1 coordinate 17,919, forward strand.
AGAAGTAAATGTGGTAAGGGAGGAGTTGGTTCAGATCAAATTGTAGCTCTGGCTATTATTACAGGTGCATGACATGCTGGGGAGTAATACACAGAGTAGAAATAATATGTTTATATGACCCCCAAAACCAAAATAATTTTATATTTAAATATAATTTTAACTTTTGCTAATGGTCTCATGTAAGAAATTTAAGTATAACCAATAGTATTCTGCTGTTTTCTAGACAATGACAGGTAAATGCCACACTACAAATCCACTTTGCCACTATACACAGAGAAAAAAATTGGTGGTGTTACACAAATTGTACCATGGTTCCCATGTCACAGTCCAAGGCAGGATGAATTTGCAGCTCAGATCCAATCACAAAGTTATTACTACAGCAATAACAAGTTGTATTAAAGATATCACTCTCCTTTTAATGAAGAAGGAAAGATACAAATTGAAAAATATGTTGAGTTCAGATCAGAAAAAAATCATAGCAGAATTGCAGAGTTCTACAAAAAGAAATTGAGCAGATACAATTTTATTTTCCAAAACCAATTATTTTTTTTCACTAGATACACAAGAAGACTATTTTTCCAGGGTAACTCTTGCTTTCACCCATGCCTTTGTTTTGGCCAAAGGAATAGGAAATTGTAAACTCGTTTCTTGAAACGTCCATCATTTCCTTATAAAATATATTGATCTCAGTCCTAATAGATAAATTCAAAGAAATACAATATGGTAAAGCCATATGGTAGAAAAATCCCGAGACCTGTTTCAGGGCCTGACTTCTATGTGTTTCCAGAGTCAGGTGGACCATTTACCTTGCAGCCTTCATTCTTCCTGCTCCTAAGGAGATTTTAGTTTAGTTTTCTTTTTCCCTCTTCCATCTTTGTATGTTTGGGGTGTGTATGAGCACGTGTGTGTGGGTGCACACGGAAGCACGAGTGCGATACCTTGTCTACATTTGGTCACAGGGCCTTTTTCTGAAAAGAGAACAATCTGAATGTGATAGAGAAAAATGTAGATAAGCTAGAAATTCTGTATTTGATTTACATGGAGACAAGATGATGAAGAATGATTAAAGGCAATATTTGGTGACAAGAAGGGAGGAGCTGGCCAGAAAAGTTATCCTGAACTAAACAATGGTGTTACCAAGAAATGAATTTAAGCTACTGGACATTTGAGGGAGTTTATTAGTGCAATAATCCTGAATTGTCCCTATTAACATATGCAAAATTCTGATGATAGTATTTTAGACATGTAAACCAAATAACCACTTATTGTAAAGTATTACTGAAAATATATATAATCATTATAAACTTTATGAGTATTTAGAGACTTATAATTCTATGTACATAGTAATATAGATCCTAATTGAAGGGTATATGGCCAGCCAAGAGCATAAAGATTGAAAATGAATTGGCTGGTTTAGATACAAGTTGATCAGTAACCGAGGAAGGGAAACAGGAAAGGGAGAATGGAAAGATTTAGTTCAGAGTTTTAAAAATGTCATATTTAGGAGATAATTAGAAATTAGTGTTTGAAATCCACAATCTATCATTTAGGTCCTTATGCATCCATTGACAGAAAATTTATCCTGTTCTCATCATTACTCTTAGATTGACTTTGTATTAATTTATAAACATTTTGCATAATAATCATCATAAATGTATGATTTATATACAGTTGATTCTATAGTATGATTTACATCATTATTATTTTCAAATTTTAACTAACTTCATCATTAAGAAGTGATATAGGCAGTGCCTGTAGCTCAGTCGGTAGGGCCCCAGCCACATACACCAGAGCTGGCAGGTTCAAAGTGGGCCCGGGTCTGCTAAACAATGACAACTATGACCAAAAAAATAGCCTGGCAGGCTCCTGTAGTCCCAGCTACTTGGAAGGCTGAGGCAAGAGAATCACTTAAACCCAAGAGTTTGAGGTTGCTGTGAACTGTGATACATGGCACTCTACCCAGGTGACAGCTTGAGACTCTGTCTCAAAAAAAGGAAGTTATAAATATTATTGTTGGGCATCTTGAAGACCACATCTGACCTTTGCGGTAAGACAATATGAACAAATTGGATCAATCGGTTGAATATAATACCATGCTGAAAGATTATTAAAAGAAATAATACATAGTGTAATGTCATTGGAGCAAAAAGCACACTTCTTATTACCACCACACGTCCTTCTAATATTATTAATAATATTAGGAAAACAGCATGATAGGTCCTCCATAGAATTAAGTATGACATAAAAATAAATCATTTTATTACAAGTGAATTGTTCAATTTCCTGTTCTGTATTTAATTCAATGAAACACTATTAACACCTAAGTAAGGTATAAAATAGAAATTTTGTTTTCATACACTATGCTCACAGACAGAAAATAAACTACAGGCACAAACATATTTTTTACTCTTTCTTCCACTCTCTCTTCTAGCAGCGTCACTGGTTTAGATAATGAGCAACTCTATTTTTCTCTATGGTACAAATAATGTTCTTTGACACCGCATCAGCTACTCACTCAAATATTTTCTAGGCTACATGTTGTACTTTGCTCTGCATCCTTTGGAGGAATACTCTGATTTTACGACATAAGGAGAAAAAGTACAAAAGGACCACAAGAAAGCCACATGCAGTATTCAAAGTGAGATCATTATCATTGGGCTAAAAAACATGTCAGTGGAAGGTGGGAAGCTGGTTCAGGTGTTTGCTCCCCCGTCTCGACAAATAAAATATTTCTTAGAGTTGTGAATCTTTGTTTTGCTTCGACATGTTCTGGTGGGAACAGAATAGGGGCAAATGATCAATTCATTATAATTATCTTCAGAGAACAAAGAAAACAGAAAATTAAGTTAAATATTAAAGCAATCAAAAGCGAAATAATTACTTTTAACTCTGAGGTCATTCTTTGTAGACAAGGTGAACAGTTTATGGATAAAATGATCTAACTGAAAATGCAGCTTTAGATATTCCGATTTTTATTTGATTCACAAAGACACAATTTTCATTGTTTAAATCCAGGGAATTTATGCCCACCACCATACTCTATGAAATAAAAAATTAAGACATGCTCTCAATTTTCATATTTTTCCCCTCAAGCAATGCAACATTCCCCAGAGATGTTATTCCTCACTTCCTTTCATTTTGTTTTCCCTGTAGGAAAGTTAAATGCCGAATAGGGGAAAAACTTCCATGAAGTCATGTTCTTTACCCATCTCACACGTAGAAGATTGGTTTTTACATTGGATTGACTATAGAATAACACTGAGCTTCTTTAAGAAACGGAAGCTTTTAGAAATGAAACCTTGTAATGGGCTAGCACCATTTTATCGCACTTTTTTTTTTTAACTAGCATAAGGGGTAGAAGAAATTGGATAAGTGAATTTCTGACTGTTGATTTTAGGTACCCTCTGGTTGAATTAAATGTAAAACAATATTTAAAGCCTATAAAGTGCCACAGTATTTCATTTTGGGGGATGGTGTTCAACAGCTGTAATGCAAGTATTCAACAACATTATTTCCCTAGCGCAAGTTCCATGAAGGTAGAAATGGCATATTTTGTAGATAACCCTCATATATCCAAGCAGGGAACGAATGGCTTAAATTTGATGCTGCCTAATAAAGTGCTTTTTAAATTTTAAATGATTGAATAGAAGCTATGAAAGATAGATGGACTCAGATTTCTATAAGCTCAGAGTTGTATATCACTTTTTTACCAACTTGCTCTTGTCAATTGGAATAAGACACGTGCCTTCTCTGGGAATTAGTCGCCTTTATTACGAAGCGAGGGATTACACTCTTCAGTTTTTATGGGAGCTTTCACACTAATGTAGTGAAGTTCTGGCCCCGTCCTTAAGATTCCTATGTTCGAGTCTAGTTTACAGCTGCCAGCTTCCACGTACATGGTAGGTATCACCTTGCCCCTCTTGCTTGCATGCCTGTTTGTAGATGTACGTGTTTTGTATCATATTAAAGATACTTAAACAGGCTCATTTTCTTCCACAGAACGATGGAGAGGAAGCTGGAATGATAACGTTCTCTCTCCCTATATCCTGGAGGTGAGGGGATGGTTAAAACAGCACTTGTGTTGAGAAGGGAAACAATTTTTCAATTGAAGAAAATGAAGCAACTGGAACACAAGTAAACCAGGGGATACTTTGGGGATATGAACCAAAAACAACTATTATGTAAGCTTCTTAAGATAAATTAAAGTGTGTTTTTTGCCTTAGGAAAGGAAGCACATTGTTTCAAATAATGTAGAGTTTATTGATTCATAGTTTAGATCCACCTTAATTCTTTTTTCGTAAAGAGAGTTTACACAAACAATCCTGATTAAAAACGTACTTTTATATTTATTCTCCATTAAACTTGATATGTAGTTATATGTATATCATGGCAAATGCATAATTTCATGCATCACTCATGTTTCAAAGAAGAAAGCTATGCTAAACATGATTTTTAAATTTCATTATCTTCCTTATTTAATATTTGCATATAGATGGATAGAATAAAAAGAAAATAGTGCATATGCTTCGACATTAGATGCTTATCATGCTTAAACTTTATAAAATATTTTCTTTATGTGTCTTACAGTAAGCCAATTTCTAGATGTGAACAAATAAAATGAACACTTACCTGGGCCTTTAATATCCCTTTGCTGAGATTTCCTTTCCTTCAGATGATTTCTTGATAAATTCATCCTCTCATTCAAAATATACTATATTCAGTTAGGGAAACCAGAATTATGGGTCAGAATGATTTACATTTCATCCAAGTGTGAACTACCATTTTCTCTGATTCTCACTTCGCAATCTTCCAATGAATTATGAAAAATATTTTTGACTCTGTTTTGTAAATACTAATCTAATATTAAATGTTCCAAAAATGTCTTAAATCCTCCTATAGTTATTAGGCTTAATAGAAATATTTTGACTTTATTCCTTCTGACTTACATTGAAAATATCGGGGAAGGTTGGAACCCTGTGAGGAGGCAAAACCATAAATTATTTTTTTCAGCAATTACCAAATGACATTTGTCTTGTTCCCTGCTTCACTTCCTTTGCATTCTAAAATTATGTGTAACTACTACATATCTTAGGCCTTTTTTGATTTCTAGTCAACAAAAATAAAGTAAAATGTTAATTATTATAAATTTACTAAACTTCATATCCTTTGTTAGGAAAGAGGAGACTTAGGTAAAGATGAAACATAGAATCCTTTTTCCCTAATGCCCTTTAGAATCTATAGAGAAATATACTTGCTGAGTGGGGATCAAACATGGCACTAGTAAGCCATCTCCAGAAAACGATTATTAATAGTTTAGGAGAGCAACCTTGAAGCAGAAACACACCTCCCAGGAGTCTTCTTAAGGTTTCCTGTTCCTTAATCTCTCATTTTTTAAATACTATGCTCCTCTCCCCCATCTCCCATGTTTTTGAAATTGTTTTTCCACCCCCACCACATCCCCCACAAGACTAAGTGTTATTTATATATTTATCTACTTTTTGCTTTCTCTCTGACTAGATTGCTCTTCTTTTGGCTCATTTCAAAATGATACATCTACTTGATAAAAACAAATTTATATACCCATGTACAATAGCTATATGTACTTACGGTATAAATCAAATGTATGAAAATGAATTAATAAAACAAAAAAGCAAAGACTGGTTTTCAGAGGCAACCCACTTCAAATGTTTAAGTTTCTTTTGTTTTAAACATATCAGTAACATTAAAAAACTGAGTCGAAATAGTCTACTTTATGAAAAGTGATTCAGAGAATCAAAAGAGAAAAACAGCATTCAAAAAGAGAACTTGGCTCTTACAAAGCTGTTCTCTTCTGAGTCGATGAATTCCGTAGCTTTTTAGTGGCATTTTGGCCTAACTCTCTTTGGTGAAATATACAGTCTTGGAACTGGGTCAAGTTCATTTCTATTTAGTCACAGAAATAGAAATGATGATTAGTATCAGATTTAGGACTTTTATATTGGTGATATGGAGCCTAAGAACCATAGTTAAACTGGGTGATTTTAATTTAGCAAATAAAACCACACAAAGTTCATAATTTTTACCTAGAAAATTAACTTACTGACTAAGTATTTTAGAGTGAATAAAACATATTAAACTAGCTTTTTATAAAAAAAGTAAACAAACTTGTATAGTTACTATCCTACCCAGAAATTGATGCCGGAAAGTATTTTAATGATTATTTTCTAAAAACAAGGAATAGATATTCTCAGGTAACTTCAATTTGTTTCCTAATTAAAAATTGTATGTAAATAATCTGATTTATTTTAAAAAATCACAAACACAGGTTTCTTCCCTTTTTCAAAATGATGGTAGTTTTGTTTTACTTATTTTCAACTGTTTTTATTTTATTATTGTTAGGTGTTTCACTAATGTATAGTGCATTAATCTCTCACTTTTCATAAAAACAATTTTTTGTGGCCTAGCCAATTGCAAATTCCTTGGGGAACCCACAAAGCTCAATTTTTCTCCCTAAAGAGTGACTTGTTTAGATATTTATAGAATGAAAGTAGATCATAGAAGAAAATACACTTGCTTATTTACTCAGACTGTAAATTTGCATAATCATTGATTGTATTAAAGCACTAGTAATTTATACTATCATTATTCTAGGCCCTATTTCCAGTAAAAGTATCCATTTTTCTCTTGAGTAAAACTCTTCATTCTCCAACAGATGACGCATAGTCAGTGAACTCAAATCCAACTGCACTTAAAGAATCACCATTCCTCTACAACAGACATGCAACCTGATTAGTTCCAACACCAAGACCTTTCTGGTAATCGAAAGTATGGTGTCTCATGCAAGTGATTGTTTAACAACCACACAGAAGGTTAAGTAGCAAAAGGAAGATTAGTGTTTTTGGACACCAGCCGTATATCATCAGCAATATTTCTGACAAATAAAAAGTCATTAGTTTGCTTAAAAAAAATGAAATCATGATTAATAAACGCCTCTCAAAGGTCTACATCAAAGTCAGGGCATTGGGTGATAAATGTAAACATGTGGACCCTGCTTTGCCAAAAGCTGTGTGTTTCACTTACACAGCTCTACTGATTGATCTGTCCATTATTCTAATACATAATTTATCATATCATGGGGGGCAATTTATTATGTGGCTAATATAACCAGGGAGTTCTAAGCAGCAAAATCTTCAGGAGAGTGAACAGGTTGCTTAGATAGTGGTATTCTTTTTTGTGTTATTTGCAAAACAATGAAATCACATTTGAAAACGTCGACAAAGAAAACATTTACAAAAACATAAATAAATAAAAATCTCCACTCATATACATTTAATTTACTTGAGAGCATTTTGACACATCCTTTTCCTCAAATAACTTTTCCATTGCCCTCATTGTTTTCATTTGTTATATGAGGGATCCATCTGTTGCTGAACTTAAATCAGTGAGAAATGGGACGGTGTCCCAATCCCTGTCAACGAAGAATTTTGTGGCTGTATTGCTTCGACCATAAACAGCAGTATTTACCATTATATCAAAGTTCATTGAATTGAATTATAGCTGTGATATTCTTTCTGTTTAAAATGCGAGCCATTGACCAGCATGGCACACTTGGTTTCCAATCATTCATTCTGTGATGCAGTTATCTGTATGACTCAATGCAACGGCCATATTTTGATGTAATCTAGCACTCAGTAAAGGAATTTTAACAGATCTAATGAATATTTCACTAGAAGAAAATATATGCTATTGTTAAATTGTTTTTGTAAGTGGTGATATATGGGCTATTCTTCTCAGTTTTTTATGTGTACTTGATTTTTGGAAAGTCAAGAATTTGAATATAACCTTCAGATAAACAGAGAAAGCAGTACGTCACAGATGCCTTTATGTTTTTTTGGAATTGAAGTGAGAGAAGATGATTGAGCACACTGATTAATAGATAGTACCAAATTTCAGACTTCCACAGGTGACAATCACTTTGCTTTTTCTTACTTTTCATCAGCTGAACAAACAATAACACGAAATGGTATTTACAGCTTTTTTATAATAATTAATGGAAAATGCACTTGTGACTTTTCCTATCTAATGACAACCTTAAAAACATATTTCTTATCATTAGTCAGTTAATGGATTACAATCTGATCTGTTAAAATAATGGACCCATAAAAAGAAGTAAGTGCTTAGGGTGGTGCCTGTGGCTCAAAGGAGTAGGGCGCTGGCCATATACCAGAGGTGGTGGTGGGTTCAAACCTGGACCCAATAAAAAAACTGCAAAAAAAAAAAAAAAAAAAAGAGAGAATTAAGTGCTTACCCTATTTTCTCAAAGATATTTTAAAAATTAAGCAATTTAAATTGCATATAAACATTTGAGGCGAGTATGTAATTTAGGTAAGTAAGAAAGCTATCAAACTTATATCATAAGACACCATTTTGCAGGCTTATGTTTATAAGTTTATGCTTACGTATTTCAGTATCACTATAATCAAAATATTGCAATCAAACATCACTAACAATATTAATTTTGAGCAGTCTTTTTTTCTACTCCTAAAATAGTTCTGTAGTCTCCCCAAACTGCTTCATCAATTTTGAGTCTGCAGTTAGTATATTTAATTACTATTTTGGCTTCAGAGAGACATAGAAACAAAGTAATTTGGAGGTTTCTAAAGCTGATTTATCTTAATGAATTTTTTTGGTTGTGTGTTTGCCATTACAAATGTATAACTTTAAATTTCAAATAGATTATATATCTCAGGTAGTGCCTGTGGCTCAAAGGAGTAGGGTGCCGGCCCCAAATGCTGGAAGTGGTGGGTTCAAACCCAGCTCCAGCCAAAAAAGATTACATATCTCATAATTTGTTCATAACAGTATCTTTATTTTAATAATAAGTACCAATCAATTTGAAATGATTAGAATAAGTATATTCACTAATATTCTAAATGAAAACATCCACTTATTTTTAATCAAGAAATGCTTTCAATTTTTATAACTACTGTTACATACTAAAATACTTCTAAAACAGTCAAAGATTAATCAAGATATGTTTGTCATCAAACACTGTGTACTAAAGTAGAAAAAAATTCCCTGAGATGTCAAATCCCTAGGGTAAAGTGTTTTGCTCCTTAACTGAGTAACCTTGAGTAAGGACTTCCATTCTCTAAACTCCAAGGGCCTACAACGTGAGAGTTTAATTCTACCATTGCATCTCTAAAATACTTTTTAAAATAACTTTTTAAGGGAAAAAGAGGGCTTACATAGTCTTCAGTTAGCATTTGGAAGGATGGATCTGTATCGAAAATACATAGAATATCCATCCTTTTTTAAACTGAAATAGAATTTTAGTATTTTAACTTAAATACAATTTTGAAAATAAATAGAACAAATTAAAGACTAGAAATAGTCCTCTCTTTACTTTTGCTGTGCTAACAATAGCCTGAAGGCAATGAGAACAGTTGATAAGAGAATCTTATTGATTTTTTTCTTCCAATTATGTTAGGCAGATTCTGTTCATCCGTGCTTTTAAATGGATATAAATACGAATTCCCAGAGGTATTTTTAACAAGATTTCAGGAATTGGTTTCCATATCATTGCACTAACAGGATTTGCATGTATTTGACAGCTGTAGCACATAAATTAAATAAAATTTTATCAATGTGTTAAAAATATGTCATGTACAGAAAGTACAGCAAGGTTAATGCTTTTAAGATGGAAAAGAAAATAATAAATATTTACTTCAGGCAAAATATTAACATTTACTATAAAATACTTATATAATTGAATTGTATTTTATTTTTGTAAATATGCTTTGCAATAGCAACAAATGTACTAATTAAATGTGAAAATTCAGTCATTATGAAATAAGGTATTCTCACATATTTCTCTAAAATAGATTGCCTGTAAAAGAAATAAAAAGTTTAAACAAAACAAAATATTAGCAGACCTGAGGACTAATCTTGAGTGTGCTATTAATTACCAGTATTTTAAAGTGACTTGTGTACTCTCCTTCCCCTGCTTACTATTGCAAAGCCCCTGTAAACTATGAAATATCTATTGTGCCACTATAATTTAAAACTGAGCAGAATCATATTGCCAAGGAAGAATAATTTACATAGAAAACAGCTTAACACAAGGAACAAGATGCTCACAAAATGTTCATGTATTTGTTGCTGTCTCCCTTTGCGTTTCAGCAATTTATTCAAACATGATTCATGCTCTTATGCAAAATGTTATGATCAGCACATTTTACAAAGCAAAACAAAACAGCCACAGCAACACCCAGTAACACTCATCAAAGAATTGCTCATGAAAGCAAAGCAGAAGTCCCTAATAGGGTTTGATAAACCCATGAAATAATATACTTCACAGATTCAATGAAGCACTTCCATATTTGAGCTCAGTAAGCCATGGAATTATTAAGAGTTTTCTTGGGTCAAATCCAAGAGAAAAATGTATCTTCATAAAAAGGGGAGAAAATGTTTTGACATTGGAATTATTTCACTATTAAACCAAAAGCCAGCCTTCTGCTCATCAAGACTGAGTATGAGATGGAAAAATGACAAGCTTTGCCATGAAATAGTACACACATCAATTAATGATAGAAATAGAGGCTATGAGACCAGGCTCTTACACTGAAGCTAATATAGTTTGCAGAAAGCAATGCGGAGACAGTCAACCCTTCTACCCAGAATGCGAAGAACCAGATAGAAGTAGGGATGAGTTGGTAAGTGATTAGACAATCTGATTTATTTGAATTCTGAATTATCTGTGACATTTCTTTTTTCTGCCAAAGTCATGACCTGGCTGAGTGCATATATGGAAATTTTAAATTCAATAACTCGTTCCATCATCTGTGATGGTAGTAATTTTTTAAACACATCAAGTGGTATCTCACAAACTTCAAATTTAAAAAGATATAATGACTACTAAATGTAATTGAAGATACACATATGTATATACATAATATTTTCTATTAAATCCACATTATCATTATGACCTCATGAGTGGAAAGTGTATTTGCTGCAAAAATTAGGGACACTTTGTTCAGTGACTAAGAACCAGAAAATATTATAGTGCTTATTTTATCTTTATTAAAACTTGTTAATCAATTATCTTAAACCTACATAGGGAAAGGAATGGAAATGCTAAAAGTAAAAAAATGAGTTGGTTACAACATAGAAACACCCACTCTTGAAGAGTAATCCCTCTGGAAAGACTCATTAAAAAGATCAGAATAGTATTTCTTTACAATTTCCTACAATCTGCTCTACTTGTCAATCATTAAAAAAAAAAGGAGTAGGTATGTGGCAATCACTAGCACATTGACATTTTCAGAGTTAAATTTAGAATTTGTCCCACATAATCAAAACAAGTTAAGTTTGAGAATAACGACCAAATTCACTTATATGATTATCTGCCCATTACCTCAAGATATTATATATGTATATAATATATACAGTATATTATATGTAATGTATATGATATGCTGTATAATACATAATAGTATATAAATACATATATAATATACAATACATAATAGTATGTAATATACATATATATTTTATATGGAAGTTTTCACACTTGCAAGACAAATCTTGTCTGCTATAAAAAAGATCACAGAGAAAAGGTTTCAAAAGTGTGATCACAATGGGAGCTATTGTGATATTCATGTTGAAGATGTAGAAACAAATGCCTGACAGAGCTGGAATCGCCAGGTTCCAGTTCAGTGGAGATCTTCTTAGACAATGTTTTGTGTTGACTCCATCGTTGCTTTAGAACTAGATAATTGGGAGCAACATTGACATTTTATGAGAAAGGAAGCAAGAAACAGTGTAAGAACAATAACTTATTTACAGGTAAGTAGTAATTGGTAAAATGTTTGTACACACGTTATTTCATTTATGTATTACCAAAATCATAGGAGGTAGTGGGGTAGATTTTGGTCTCCAATGCACAGATTAGGAATCTCGAGTTCTGTAAGGTTGTGATCTTAACGTCTTAAATCTGTGAATCAGTATAGCTGGGTATACATATTTATCCCTGTGCTTTCTCTATGTCACTAGTATTTTCCAAACCCCATCAAAACATTAATCCCCTGAAATCCTCTGAATGTGTACCAATGCTCAGGCCCTATCTTAAACTAAGATAGCTAAGAAACTCAGGGGGTGATTCTTAGCATGATTTATTTAAAGCTCTAAAGGTGATTCTGATACAAAGAACAGGGGTTATAAACATTTCTTTATGTCAAGTTATTCTGACTCCAAATTTCTCACATGACATACCATTAGATGGATATATTTTTATCTGATAATATGAAATATGTCGGACAAATGAACATCACATATAATAAATAACAAGTTAAATATCACATATAATAAACTTAAAATTTCACACTTCTAAATAAAATATTTTCTTCTCAATTTTTAAATGTTCATTTGACAAATAATAGCAAAGCCTCTATAAGTGGACCACCATAAGGGATTACAACTAACTAGTCAAGATTCAGAAGCAGTTGACCTATTTGACCTATTTATGTGATACCAATATGTACATGAGGAACTAGTTATGCTATACTGATACATGACATGTGGTGCATATCTCACCTAGGAAAATTAGATCAACTTATGGAGGTGGTGAATGTATGGGAATGGTCAATTATGGAGGTTCTACTGTATTTATTACTTATCCAGTACAAAAATACTGTGCTACTAAAGCGGATAGAAATGAAGTCTGGAAGAAAGTAATGTCCAGCAGTGAACATAAATTATGAAAACAAATTTATATCATGCAGAAAAAGATGAACATCATAATATAAATACAAATGAAATTTTATGAAAATTAAGAGAAGGGGGGTTGCTTTTGGTTTGTAAAGGGTTGATATCATTTAAGGTCAACCCTGAAAGACCCATCTGATTGCAAGATCAATGTAGCATTAGTTTGACAGAAGGGCATGGTGTGAAATAAGGTGGGAAAGAACATGGGAACTTGATTAAGAGCCACAGTTATACTGACTTAATTATTTGGGAATTGGGAATGTATTATGTGGTCTTCATAATTTCATCATCTCTCTCTCTCTCTCTGTCACACACACACACACACACACACACACTCACACACGCACGCGCTTTATAATTCTTCTAGTAATGGTAGCTCAGACATACTCCTCCAATCTGGTCTGTTTATCTTTTCTTCCTCTGGTTTACTCTTTTATGCTGAATATCACCCTGCACCCATCAATCCTTCAAAGTACTATCTCTGACACACAATGTATATGCAAAATGTATTTAACAATGTTTTGAACAAATGAAGTGTATTTCAATGGCATATTGCAGTTGAAGTTTTACTTTTTTTTTTATGGATAATCCTCTAACAATTGGGATTTTTTCTCGAATCTCTCTCTCTCTCTTCTCAGAAACTTCTTTCCCTTACTCTGTTCTCCAAATTCTAAGTTCTCAATAAGGACTTCATTTACAAATTTTTAACATAACATTTTAACTTCATTTTTATTTTTTATACAGACAAATTTGATTTCTACAGTCTTTCTGATATCCACCCATATGCTAAAAGTTCTCTTTACAAATTGTCACAAGTTTCATTAAGGAAATGTAGTAAACAAAAGCCATCTATGTTTTTCAGAATCCAAGAAACTTAATAAGACAGTTAAGATTATAGTTTTATTTGGCTTGTAAGTATGAACCCTAGTCATGGAGCCATGATCTTGCATTTGTGGTTGTTTTGTTTGTTTGATCAGATATGACAGCTACTAACCTGGAGCCACATTGGAAATTTTCATTTCTCTTGAGTCAAGCAGCCCACTATGTAAGCTTCCCTAACTAGCTCTGTAGCTCCCCCACCACCCCAATCAGGAAGAAGCCCACTGCTTGCTTAGCCTTTTGGCTGGTCATGGTCATAGCATGAAGGATGAGGATTCCAAATTCAGCTGCTCTCCAACTTTGTTGAGATGCTTGTAAAATATGGAATGTGATCTTTGAAGACTGTGTAGGCAGCAACTGCCTAAGCCATCTACCTCCAAATAAGGTGGCATAATAAAGATTTGCCACTATCTCCTTCCATAAGCTCCATTTTGCCATATGCTTTCTTTGAAGAAAGTACTCACAAGTACCTTTGTCTTTACTCAATGAAGTCCCTTCTTTAGGAAATCGATAAAAATTTTCCTAATTTAATTGTACAAATGGCACCCCTTCAATTTAACAAGATGAATATGCCTAGCATTATTATATGATTTTTGTCATTTTATAAGGATCTGAAATATAAAATTATTGGAATCTTGATGCCTACATTTTCTCTGTAAGTTTTAAAGGTCTATTAACCAAAGCAATGAATGTGTAAATATTATATAAAGAAAATGTACAAAACTGGATGACAAAGGAAGATGCAAGCCATTAGAGTGATATTTAAAATAACCCATAGACAACAATAACTAAAATTTAAAAAAACTCATATCTGATGAACATATTAAATTCAATAAAGGACATTCTTATAGCTGTCATCAGGCATTATTCTTTGCACTTCATGGATATGTTGTTTTGTAATATATATTTAAATTTATTTATACTCTAGTAGATGAAATAAGACAAGTATTCAAGTAATTATGAGGCAACAGTTATGTGGTGTTTCAAATTCTATATCCTGTCAAAAGGAAGAGATAAGATGCTTAATTTGATTGATTAGAGAAATCTTCCTGGAGAAGGTAATGTTTATTATAACACTAAATTAGCCACAAGATTTAAGTAGAAGATTATAAATGAAATTTAGATGAAGAGCAAGAGCTAAGACAGAGTCAAGAACAAGCAATGCACGACTGGAAAAAAAGAGAGAGTCCTTGAAACTTTCGAGAATGTACATTATGCTTAAATAAGCAAGGAGTTTGCAGGGGGTTGTTTTGGGAGACACAAGTAGAAAACTGAAAATACTATTAACTGTCTCTTTGACAACCTGTCATAAGCCTAACATCAGCAGGATGCAAAAATACTGAATTGCTGTCATAAACTTTGATTCAGAAGTGATGTTTCAGAAGATGTGTGGATTCAATGTAAGAAAACAATGGACTAAACAAGTTATACACAGGGAGAAAGAACGAGAATAAAACCTCAAATCTTCTCAATTAAAAGGAAACATTGGTAGAAGTTTAGAACTATTTGGAGAAATACAATGTTAAGAAAAGAATATATATATAGAATCAAGCAATGGGAATAGGACTTTCTTACAGATGGAATTATATGGGTAGGACACTTTGAAGAATACTTCAAAGTAAGTACAATTGTGGTACTCAGAGAACAAAAACATGCAAGACTTTTATTAAAGTAGAGCCCAAAACAACATAGGAAGTAAAATTTTATTTATTCTCTACCCAGTGTGACAGCTTGAGACTCTGTCTCAGAAAAAAGGAAGAAGAAGAGAAAGAGGAAGCCCTTTAAATATGGAGTATAAAAAGTAAAATAAGTGAAATAAGTTCTCATTTCAATAAGATCGATGACAGGCCAAACAAATGAATTGATAATATTAGAGAATTCCATCAGAGTTCTACACAAAAATCTGTGTGTACATGTGTGTCTGTGAAAGAGAGGTAAGAAACTTACAACATAGGTGACAGGATTTAACAGGCGTCTAGTAGGAGTTCAAGAAACAAGAAAATGGGGGAAATACAGTAGCATTGATAGCCAAAAAGAATATTTCTTAGAAGTTTTCAAAACTACAGAAAAGCACAAGTCTTCACATTTAAAGAAAACTCTAATTTTTGAACAAGTAATTGTTGCCTGTAAAAATAATCCTAACAAGGCTTCAGAATACCAGAGATAATGACAGAGCCTCACTCACTCACTTTCCGAAGCTACTAGACCAGAAGACCATGAGAATGAAAACTTTATAGTGCAGAAGGAAAATGATAGTGCAGACTTTTATAACCAGCTAATCTAACTTTCATAGACATAGGCAAAATCACACTAAAGAGATGCACAATATAAAGCCGTGACCTCTCAATAAAAGAAATAAAAACAAACATACATAAGCTTCAAGAAAAGTAAACCCAGAGGCAAGAACATGAACTGATTTAAAAGTAAGCATGAATTAATAAAAATGTAAGTAAGCTATGTCTAAGGAACAGAAAAATAACTAAACTAAACTAAACATTATTTCTAGTTCTGTCTTTTGTCTTTAGCTACTTAAATGAAACAATAATGCTGACTGTGTAAGACAGAGGACAGCTTTTGGTGAGATAAAAAGAAGGTCAGATGATTAAGCAACTACTTGAACTTGACAAGGTAGGGCTATAGCATATGCTTAAATAAAAACAGTGAGAACAGTGAAGGAAAAATAAGTTTGAGAATTATTATACTTTAATCTACAAGGTTCAAGAAGAAAAAGCAATACAAGTTTTAATGATACTAATATTTATTAATAAAGATATACTTAATGTGGTGAATAACCTATTACATCAAAACCCAGCATCATTTAGCAATCCTTTTTCAGAGTTTTCAATAGATTTCAGTTTCAGAATATTTATGTGTTCGAAATTTCCATTGAAGTATTTCTCCATAACAAAATATAATCTTTGTCAAAAGAAGCTTATTATTGAAAGAAGTGTGATAAGCAAATATAACTCTTCTATATGTCAAGAGGTGATGGTAAAAACAAACACAATTTGTTATTATAAGTATTTCATTCCAACTGGAAGCTTTTCTGCCCTAGACAGTGTTTGTTTTACTCTTAGGTGGTTGTATCCCCTGTGGAGAATGAATACATAGAGAATGTAACCTTTCCTGGGCTTCCATTTTAATCACACTCTTGCCTAATCTCCATTTCATTCCTTGGAGGCACTAGTCATCCTTAAAGAATGCCTTCTGGTAATAAATAATATACTGCATTGGGTTGAATGTGTTGACTTTTGCAGATATTTTTGTTGGGAGTACTGCATTCAAGCGTAATGTAAACAGAGAACATTACAATTATGTTTTTAACACTGCAAATGAAGGGCAGCCACAGAATTGTAATTTCTAGGTTTTCCAGACATTTCCGACATCTGTAATCAATTTGAGAGTCATTGCATTGACACATAATTTCTGAGGTTTTGATCATTCACACAAGATATGATGAATTAGTTGCTAAGGAAATGGGTTTAAACATTTTTTTCCTGTAGAAACCAGAACAAGAAAAGTGCATTTTTTTCAGCTATGAATTTATCTAGGGTCAAAGTAAACAAGGAAAGGCAATATATGGTATACCAAAAAAAATTAATGTTACTCATTTTGGAGCTGGAATTTCTCTCTGCCAGACCCTTGGTCTCCCATGCACCACATGAGTACAGATAAAAGATAGATAGTTAATGTAGCCTCTAGGTAATGTAGCCTCTGCAGAAGCAAAGGGGGAACAGAATGGGAAGTCCACCTGGGCTTCTGTCAAGGGGCTTATACACTGCTTTTTCTATCTTTCTGGGAGGGCATTTGGGGAGATGGAATGTCTGTCTGGAATATGTCAAAACCATTTGGCACCAGGGGCTGGGGCAGAGTTAATTTCAAAACTACCATAGAGCAGAGGATGCCCTTTCTGAGCTCACCCAGGCTAGAAATGGGTAGTCCTGTCCAGCATTGAGAGGGAGAGCCCGCTATCAATTACGTTGATTTTTAATATTTAATTTCCACCTTCATTCTCAATATTTTTGTTTATGATCAGGTTGAATTTTAATCGTTGCTCACCTAAACAGTTGGTGGGAGCAGTTGGTGAAGAGTTTGGATCATCCTATGAATCTCTATCACAGTGTCTGAGTCAAATGCTTAGCCCCGTAAAGGATTTAGAAGAAAAGTAGTTTACTTCTCTGTGAGCGTCTGTGTGTGTGTGTGTTTAGTGCAAGAAAGGAGGAGGGGAGAAAACAGAGATAAAAAGGAGAACACGCATGTGCACGTAAGAGCCAGAGCTAGAAGGCAAGATATTTATGGAAGTTTATACTGGAGTTCACTGTCCGTCCTGCTTGAAGAATTTCTCTAAATGTAGTGCTTGTTTCTTCTGTCTGTGAGCTCTTGCTCCCCAATCACTGGCCCTTTGACTTAGACTTTTGCTAGAGGAACATTTCCCTGGGACTCAGGAAGTCTACTAGAACACCTTTGTCACCCCGTGCTTTTTACTTATGTCTTAGTTTTGCATTGTCACTATAAAATATTACCACACATTTATTACCTTAAACAGCACAAATTTATTATCATCCAGTTCTGGAGGTCAGCAGTCTGGAATCCATTTCACTGGGCTAAGGCAGGACTGGGTTTCAAGAGGCCCTGGGGAGAATCCATCTCTTTTTCTTTTCCAACTCCGTGGCTGCTTGTGTTCTTTGGGTTTTGGCCTCTCTATCTTCAGAGCACATAGCTCTAATCGGCTTCCGTCATCCCTGCCTTGTCCTTTCCTGTTCCTCTCTGATGTCCCGCTTCTTTCTTATGAGGATTTCTGTGTTTATGCAATACTCACCCGGGTAACACCAAATAATCTTCCAAACTCAAGACGACCTACCTGCAAAATGTCTTTTGCCATATAAGAGGATATTTGGAGAGTCATATTCAATTTACTTTAGTTTATAAAATCAGTTCAGAAAGTAGTCTTCCCATTAGTGTAGGAAGCAAATCCTGAATAAACCAAGTACTTTTTCAGAACTTAGAAGGAAAAAAATGCACTCACACAAAGACGTGTTTTTATAGTTATGCAATGCTGTATAGTCCAATGTATAGAAAGGAAGTCCTTCAATAGAAAGGAAGAAATAGGTAAAGTTTATAACTCCAACATTGCATTAGAAATCTCGAGAAAGAAGAGCCAATCATGCCAAAAACAAGAAAAAAAGGGAAACATTAAAAAGCAGCATACAATTTAAAAATGTGAGGGAAAAATACAGAAAATAAAAATTTATAAGATGGAGATAATAAAACCTGTCATTAAAAATTTAAAATAAATGATAAACATCTAGACAAACTAACAAATAAAATAAAATAGACATAAATTACAAATATCAAAAATAAGAAATGGGCCTTCACTACTCAAATATATATATTAAAGCCTAAAAGGAAATAATGTATACTGCTTTATGCATACAATTTGAAATTTAGATGTAATGGGCCAATGTCATGAATGACACTTGTGCTAAATTCTATAAGCCCAAATTTACCTGTATAACAAAACCAGATAAAGATATTAGAAGAAAGAGAATTACCAACCAATGTCGCTCGAAAACTATATACTGAAAAATCCCCAACAAATCCAACAATGTATACATAAATTACAGAATAAGACCAAGTGGAATTTATTCAGGTATTCAAGGCTGTCTCAGTATTCTAAGTCTATCAGTGTCATCTATCCTATTAAAAGAGTAAATGAGAAAAATTGTATGACCATATCTGTTGGTGCAAAGAAATCTTTTGGCAAACTCTGATATCCACCCTCTTTTTGGGGGGGGACTGAACATTTATTTTTTTTTATTAAATCGTAGCTGTGTACATTAATTACTGTCATGGGGTACAGTGTGCTGTTTTTATGTACAATTTGAAATATTTTCATCAAACTGGTTAAAATAGACTTTATGGCATTTTCTTACTTATTGTGTTAAGACATACTCTTGATAAAAATTTTTACAAATATTCCAGTTGAGGAAATTTCTAAAAAATACCTAAGCAATACTCCTCAAATGTCTATCATTAAAACCAGAGAAAGTTTGAGAATCCATCACAGGCAAGAGGAGCCTTAGGAGACATGACGTTGAAAAGCAACGTGGCCTCATGGATGGGATCCTGAAAGAGAAAAGGAAACATTAGGTAAATCTAAGAAAATATGAATAAAGCATGTGCTGTAGTTAGTAATTACATGTCAGTATTGACTCATTACTGTGACAAACATGCCATGCTAATATGAAAGTTTTCGTTGATGTTGTTGCTTTGTTTTTTATATCAGATTAATGAGAGGGTACAAATGACCAGGTTACATTGTCTGCATTTGTTAGATAAAGTTCAGATTGTAGTTGAGCCCTTCACCCTAGGGTTGTCCTGTATACCTGACATTGTGACCATTAGGTGAGAGATTATCAATTACCTCCCTCTTCCCTTTTTTTCCCTCTTCTCCCTTCCCTCCAACTTGAATTTTATTGTGTTTTTCTCTCTTGTAGTGGTGTATTTGTTTATCTTTGTCTATTTGTTTATATTTGTTTAGTGGGTTCGTATTAGTATTGAGTACATTGGATACTTGCTTTTTCATTCTTGTGATACCTTACTAAGAAGAATATTCTTCAACTCCAACTAAGTAAATATAAAAATTATGAAGTCTTTATCATTTTTTATGGCTGAAGAATTCCATGGTGTACATATGCCACAGTTTGCTAGTAACATTCCTGAGTTGATGGGTACTTGGTTTGAGTCCACATCTAGGCAATTGCGTATTGGGCTGCAGTGAACATTCTAGTGCAAATGTCCTTATGGTATTGTTTTTTTTTTTTTCTTTCTGCTGAGTAGATAGTTAGTAATGGGATTGTGGGATCTAGTGGATCTAATGGAAGATTTACTTTTAGCTCCTTGAGAATTACTCATACTTCTTTCCATAGAAGCTGTATTAGTTAGTAATCCCACCAGCTGTGTAAAAAGATTCCCTTCTCTCAACATCCCAGTCAGCATGTGCAGCTTTGAGACTTTGTGATGTGGGCTCTTTTCATTGGGATTAGGTGACATCTCAATGTGGTTTTGATTTACATTCCCCTAATGATTAGGGATAATGAACATTTTTTCATGTGTTTTTTGGCCATCCATCTGTCTCATAGAAATATTAATCTTTGGAAAAATCATGGGTGAATTCTCTGTACATTAACACTTCACAAGTTTCTGTGTGTCCTAAAACTATATTAAAACTTTAAAACTTATTTAAAAACAACTAACAAGCCAGGTGCCATGACTTATGCCTGTAATCCTAGTACTTGAAGTCTGAGGCAGGTTGGATTACCTTCACTCACAGGTTCAAAACCAGGCTGAACAAGAGCGAGACCCCATCTCTAAAATTAGTCAGGCATTGTGGCGGATGCCTGTAGTCCCAGCTACCTGGGAGGCTGACACAAGAGAATGGCTTCAGCCCAAGAGTTTGATGTTGCTGTGAGTTATGACACCACTGCACTCTATCAAGGGCCACAGAGTGAGACTATCTAAATAAATAAATAAATAAATCCAACAAAAATTTGAATAACTCTACTCATATATTTTCTTCAAATATTTTGTTTTAGAAAAGAATGTAATTTTTGTCATAAACATGAGTGGTGATATTTTAGGGAATGTGTATGATATTTATTAATTTGGAAGAATAAGGAGAATGAGTTCAAATGATGATATGAGATAGCAGCATTGAAAATTAATAATTTTTGGTTAGTTGGTATACTTTTTTTTTTTAAGAATCGCTTTCAACTTAGCTTTTAAAATATTAGTACTTATAGGAAAGAACTATAGATTTGTCTCCTACTACAATATTTTTTTAACCTGAAAATATCTTTGCATTTTAATATCTGGATTTCAAGGTATTTTGAAAGCTTACACAAACTAAAAAGTTGGATTAAAATAATTAAATTAATATGTCTTTATTACAAATAAATCTTTTCTTAATAGTATAGTAAACATATGTGAGTGTATTTTAGCATAAAATATATTTTTCCAATAGATTCTAGTCTTGGCTCATAGAATAAGAAGTCGTTTACACAAATATGACTGCTTATTGAAGGGGAGACACATAGCTATTTCCACATGTTTCATGAGTGAAAATAATATAGCTCTAAGGTAAGTATTACTTCACCTCATTTATTCTTCTCTGTTGAATAAAAAAGAAACAATAAAATTTCTCTCATATACTAAAGGGGTGTACGTGCACGTGCACATGTGGGGTTTCAGGTGGGCATGCTGGTATATTTATTTATGGCATTGAAGTGGATTTTAATTTGTTTCTCTTTTCTCTTTCTTTCCTTTTTGCTCAGGCTAGAGTGTTATGGCCTCAGCCTAATTCACAGCAACCTGAAACTCCTGGGTTCAAGAAGTCCTCCTGTCTCAGCCTCTCTAGTAGCTAGGATGACAGGTGCCCACCATAATGCCCAGCTAGTTTTTCTATTATTAGTAGAGGTGGGGTTTGCTTTTGTTTAGGCTAGTGTCCAACTCTTGAGTTAAAGGGATCCTCCTGCATTGGCCTCCCAGAGTGCTAAGATTACAGGTGTGAGACACTATGTCCAGCCAAATGTATTCCCCTTTGAGACTGTGTAAATAAAATGTATTAAGAAGAGTATTTCACTAGGCTATATTTTTGAGAGGAACACGTAGGGCAGATTATTGGAAAGTCATAGATATTCCCGTACTCAAGATAGGAGACTGATAATTGTGATTTTGGTGGGTTCCGAACATTACTTCCCAAGAAGTTAGAAAATGCAGATTGATGTTGTTGAAATCCAAGTTGAATCATCCCAGAATTTAATCATCTCAGTTTAAACCAGCAACTGTAGTCCCTGCCTATTTTAAAACATTGTCAGTGATCATAAAGTGCTCTACACATGAGCAAATTAATCTTTAGACATTTTTGCAAGTCAGAAATGTCTTCTAAATCCTGAACTGGCTCCTCTTTCCTTAGTCTATCACCCCCTGGTCTACACTTCCAGGCCACATACAAAAAATAAAAGAAGAAAAGTCTGACCTTTTTGTGTCTTGGTGTTCACTGCAATTCATCACCTTGATAACTGTCCCAGAATGTTTTATAAAGTGTCAACATCTATAAAAAGGTTAAGGACAGAAAGCAAGTGTATGAAATATGCTATAAATTCTTAAAATCATGGGAGTACTTTTTAAGTAATGGATTTTGGGTACAGTAGATATTGTACTTCATTTTAAATTCATTTTATAAATATTGCTCAATAATGATACTGAGTTTAAAAATTATCTATAATCTTATAAAGTCCAAAATTAGATATTTTGATGGATACAAGGTAAAGATATGCTTATTTCTCATGTATAAATCTAAGTTCATTGTCAAATGGAATAGCTTACATTTTACTTATTTTTAAAAGTATTGAGATGAAACAAAATATGTGGAATATTCTAAAATGATAAAAAAACTTACCTAACATATTTTTTAAATAATACACTTGTTAAGTTTTATGATACCTAACATGAAACAATTAATATATTAATTTTTAATAAAATTTATGAAAAACGTACCTTCAAATTTATTTAATGTTTTTTCTCTTTTTAAAATCTGTCTTTATTTCTCTTAGTTCTTTGCTCTTCTATATCTACATATATAATATACATCACATATGTCATATACATGTTACATATATCATAGTATATATGTGACATATATATATTTCAGATACTGAGATATTTGAGATATATATCATATATTTGAGATCTTTGAGATATAAATATGAGCCTTAAAAAATTTAATAACTTGATCAATCTCTTTGTATTTCACTTTTATTGATTTTTTTTAAATCTTTGACACAGGTAAATAACATCCTCCATGAATTGTCACCTGGCAATTCTTTTCAAACTTGAAAACTGTTAGAAGCAAAGTACATATTTAGAACCAAAATTGATAGTTGAACAATGAAAGAAAGATACAAATTTTGGTGTGACCAGTTCTACAAAACACTATTGATTAATTGTGACTTTCACACTATAAATTTTATATCTGGTCAGATGAATTCATTGTGGTGCAGGTTAAGCAACATTAAATTTTAAAACTCCACCATGATTGCAGCCTATGAGCATTTGTGAAACTTTCATATTTTAGCCCAGTTGCATATTTAATAGCTTATACTCTACAAAGCAGCAGCAGCATTATGAAACTACTGAATAATCGAAAACTATGAGAATGACATAAAGAAATGTTATTAGGATTTTTCATTTTTTATTACAGTCAATTAGATACTGATATGCTAATAACTTTTGAGATTGTGCATATATCTGCTTAAAAGATCAGGCAGGAAAAAATTATCTGTGTTCTAAGTGATAGACTAGAGCATAGAAATATTCACAACCAAAATTTCAAAGATTTTGTTTGCTCAGCATATTAAGAAAACTCTGGTGACAATAGGGAGAAATGGTTTAGCTGTTATTCACTAAGCTTCTTAAATAACATTAATGGATGCAACATCTAAATTACTACTCCTAGTAAATCTATGCCTTTCTACTAATTTATATCTTTTCAACCAAAACAAAAGCATCTGATTTCAAGCCATAGCATGGGGTTCTTAGAGGTCCTATTCTGTCTGTAATCATAGTTAGCAAAAACTATTCATCAGTATTTTGGTAACTACTAATGAACCAGTTAATCACTTCTATCTTCAAGTTTATAGAAACAATTAGCCTCTATGCAGCAGTACATTTCCACCAGATCATATTGTGTTCTGATTATCTTGAAATGTGGTCCTTTCTGGCCATCTTGAAATCAGTTCTAAGTGATTCAGATGTCTTACCCTCACATTGTGCTTTCTTGCTTTTTCCCCGGAGTTCTTGTCTCACCCCTGATTAAGCTGGACCACACACTCCTACATCAGCTCTCTGTCAGCCTATTACAAAAGTCACACATTTGAGCTGGTTGTTAAAGCCATTTTTCAGAGCTTCGCCTAATCACGCATTTGACCCTCCCAGGCTTAATTTCGCTGTTATTCTACACATCTTTAACATTAACTCCAACCTCCATGATTCTTATTTTCCTAATGGACACGCTCAGAAATTTAGTTATTTACATTAACATAGCTGGATCCACATGTACTCAACTCCCCTCCTATTCATACATTTTTTTCAAACAATTGTAATTAATGTTTATCTTGGACTTCATATTGTACTAAGTGCTATAACTTCCTTAATGAACAAGGTTAACATAAAGAAATCTATGATCTTTTGGGGTGATCAAATTAAAAAAAAAAAAACCAGAGTGATGAGTAAATGGTTTCAGTAGTCACGGGGGTATGTCAAGTGCAGTCATCAGGTAGGAAAGGATGGTGTGCCTGGGTGACTTCCTATGTGAGTAGAGAAGAGGGAGTTGTAATAATGCAAGAGGAAAAGATAGGTGTATTAGAACTCCAGTGCTGCTGTAACAAAGTGCCATACACCGGGTCACTTAAAGAACATTTTCAAGTTGGAGATCAAGGTGTTGGCTGGTTTATTTACTTCTGAGGTCTCAAATCTCCCTCCTTGGCTTACATCTTCTTGCTACATCCTAACATCGTCTTTTCTCTGAGAGTAAACCCTGTGTGTGTCTTAAAAGAACATTGCCATATTGGATTAAAGTACCATGCTAGTGGCCATATTAAAACCTAATCACATTTTCTTTCTTTCTCTCTTTTTTTTTTTTACAGTTTTACTTCACACTTGGTAGAATGCTGTGGTGTCATAGCTCACAGCAACCTCATACTCTTGGGCTTTAGCAATTCTCTCATCTCAGCCTCCCAAGTAGCTGGGACTACAGACACCCACCACAACGCCAAGCTATTTTTTTTTTTTGTAGTTGTTGCAGTTGTCATTCATTGTTGTTTAGCTGGCTTAGGCCAGGTTCATATCTGCCAGCCTCAGTGGTGTGGTTGGAGCCGTAACCACGGTGCTATGGGCACTGAGCCCCTGACCACATTTTGAAAGACCTTCTCTCCAGATATGGTTACATTCTGAAATCCTGGGGATTGAGAAGTATGTGTGTGTTAGGAACATAATGTAGCTGGTAACAATGAACCTAGAGTGAAAAGTTCAATTCAGTGAAAAATTGCAGTATATAAAAATCTCCTGGGAAAGAGAATATAAAAGGATCACATAGAATTCATCATGGCAAGAAGAGATTTGGAGAGAGCCGTGAAGCACAAGAGATGGCTTAAGGAAGCAGGACGAGATCACAAGTCCTTACAGGTAGGTGGGTGCCAAAAGGCAAGTTCTTTTCTCTGAGCACCCAGATGCCATCTTTTGGATTCCTCATTATATGTTACTATGGAACTTATTTCCAGCCAGAGTATGATTAACATTTACAAGTATGATTTCTAGGCTTTGAAAAAGTGGCAGTCCCTCTATTCCTTTCCTTCCTTCCTTCCTTCTTTCCTTCCTTTCTTCCCCTTTCTTTTTTCTTTTACTTGCTAGAAGCAGATTATGAAAAAGAAGTAGGGTGTGACAGAGCCAAAGGAAAGAAGGAATGTGGGGGCCTGAGTCAGTGTGAAGAAGGAACTGACTAAAAATACAGCAATAGCCGTGGGGATGTTCCATAAACAAAAAATTTAACATCTCTGTTACTGAGCCATTGTACCTTTTGGGGAATTTATTTGATATTACAGCCTAGTCTTCCCTAATACACCAAGATAATGATATTTATACATTTTCTAGAAACATTTCCTAAAGTGCATTTAAAAGATTTAGATAATTTAAAGAAGGGGAATGACCTCCTCAGTTCTATGATTTAGAACCTGGCTACAGTGAGATGGATGTATTAAAGGAAGGTGACGTTGCAGCCAAGTTCAAGTCTCAGTAATCATCATGAGATGAGGGTAGCCTGAGGCAGTGAGTGTGAAGTTAGAAGCAGTAAATAGCAGCTATTTTCTGGGAACTATTAATTTTATACAATGAGAGAAATGGTAGAAGAGGAAAAGGATTTAGGGGTGATATACAAGCGTCTACTTTAATGATTGAAATTAGGTCTTATCTGATTAGAGATTGAGAGGTACATATAATATATTCAGTTTTAAACTAATTTTAGTGTCCATATAACTTCCCTGTGGAGATATCAGTGACTTTGAGGTATAAGTCTGGAATTCGACAAAATACCAAATGTTGAAGATAAAGATTTGGGAAAGAAGCCAGTGCAGTGGCTCATGCCGAGGCAGAGGTGGGAAGATTCCTGGAAACCAGGAGTTTGAGACCAGCTAGAACAAGAGCAAGAACTAGTCTCCACCAAAAATAGAAAAATTAGCCAGGTGTGGTGGTGGAAACCTGTAGTCCTAGCTGCTCAGCTACTCAGGAGGCTGAGACAGAAGAATCCTCTGAGCCCAGGAATTTGAGGTTGCTGTAAACTAGGGCTATGCCATGGCAAGGCACTTTACCTCAACAGAAGAGTGACACTCTGTCTCGAACAAACAAAAAAAAATTCAGAATCAAATAAGCCTTTTTGCATTCTCACCCTCTGCATATTGAAGCTATCAATCTGCATCTTTGTTTTCCTGGTCAAGCCACTTCTAGAATTCTCATACAAAAATTGGGCTTGCATATTTGACCCATCTATAGATGTGGTCTTGGTGTATTGTCTGTTAAACTAGCCTATATATTTATTATTTTTAGAAAATAAAGGTAAAAATAAAATATATAGTATAATAAATAATTT
Organism: Galagoides demidoff; assembly: GCA_963574575.1. Classification (NCBI taxonomy): domain Eukaryota; kingdom Metazoa; phylum Chordata; class Mammalia; order Primates; family Galagidae; genus Galagoides; species Galagoides demidoff. The sequence continues at coordinate 45,241 of CAUYQV010063258.1, forward strand.
TAACAAGTATACTCTATTACTCAGGGTTCTCTAAAAAAACGAAATAATAGATGATATAAATATAATTTAAATATAGATATAGATACATATAACAGAAGTTTTGTCTTAGGAATTATCCCACATGATTATGAAGGCCAAGTAGTCCTCCTACGTGCTATCTGTGATCTGGAGAACCAGGAAGTCTAGGAATGCAATTCAATCTAAGTCACCTAAGAACCAGATAAGTAAATGGTCCCCAAGCTTGAAGACCCAGAACCAGGAGGCCAGGAGTCTCAGGAGCTCAGGAGATGATGGATGTCTAATCACAAAAAAAGAGAGAGAAGTTGCCTTTATCTTTTTGTTCTGAGAACTCAACAGATTAGATGATGCCCACCCGCACTGGTTAAGTTGAATCCTCTTTATTCAGTCAACTAATTAAAATGGTAATCTCTTTCAGAAACATTTTAAAAGAAACACTCAGAAATAATGTTTCACAAGCCTTGTAGGCATCACTTACCCTAGTCAAGTTAACACATAAAATCAGCTGTCACATGCACATATAAATGTATGAAAAAACTACCTCTGAAATACTTTACCAAAAGTAGACATTGCTGTATTTATTCTTGCCTCTGTGTTTTTCTTTGTGTGAATGTATATGCCTGTGCACATACAATTCAGATTGCAAAGAGAAAGTCTTTACAGATTTTAGTTTGATATTTCATATAGATTATATTATATATAGGACAATATGTACATATATGTAAGTCCAATAGATTTGATAATCCTATATATTTATATATTAAATATAATCCATATAGCTGCTATGGATTTAATGTATATATAGTATCAAATCTATTGGACAATTCTTAAATATATATGTTAATATAAAAAGAATTCTAATCCATAATATGTGTATTTGTATATACATATATATATACACACATACATATTAGATAGATATATTTAGATAATATGTCTCAATTTATTTAGGTCTTATTTAATGGCATTTTAATAAAGTTTTATAATATTTATCTTACTGATTCTTATGCACTTTTGTTAGGTTTACTCATTATTGCTGTTACAACAAATAGTTTGTGGTTTTTAACGATATCTAATTATTGATGGTATTTAGAAATACAAGTATTTTCATATTAATTTTGTATTCACGTACATGTTGTATTCTGAAATTCTAACAATTTATATATAGCATTGTGTGGGTTTCTAAGATTATTTTTGATATACTTTTCCACTTTCATATTGTACATCTCATTCACCTCTGGGTAGTGTTTCCAACACATTAAGCATTGTTGTTTTGCTCTACATCTTATAATTAAGCATAATATTTGCTGCAGATTGGGGGGCATATCCCATAATGTGTATAAAAATACTATTAGCTGGTGATGAAAATCTACCCTTTCCTATTGTATGACTACAAAGTTTGACCAAATTTTTTCATCAATCTTTCAATTTAAGTCATGTGACAAACTTCAGCAAAAGAAGATTAAAGTGATGCATATGGACCAAGTAGAGTGGATCACGTCTATAATCCTAGCACTGCTGGAGGCTGAGACGGGAGGTTGATTTGAGCTCAGGGGCTCAAGACCAGCCTGAGGAAGAGCAAGACCTCATGTCTACTCAAAATAGAAAAATTAGCCAGGCATTCTGGTGGGTACCCATAGACTCGACTACTTGGAAGGCTGAGGCAGGAAGATTGCTTGAACCTAGGAGTCCGAAGTTGCCGTGAGCACTGTACTCTAGCCTGGGCAATGGAGTGAGACTCCACCTCAAAAAGAAAAATGATGCTTAAGTAATATAATTTCAGGATTTCTCCTGCAAAATATGCTCCTCCACCCACCCTCTGACCCACCCTAAAAACAAAAACCTTCTAAAGGATGACCAAACATCCCAATTTGGGAAAATAATGGCTTACACAATGGGTTCTAAAACATTAGTAACAATGTTAAAGATGTGTCCCGTTTTAAACAAGACATTATATAGACATGGAGAGGCAAAACTGTCAGGGCCCGGGACTGGCCAGGTCTCGGGCCAGGTTTAACTAGGTTCTGGACGTAGACCGCTAAGCTACCTTGCACAGGAACAATTTCTCTCAGGTGCTTGAGGACTATCTACTTTAGCGAGAGAGAGAGAGTCTTTGAGAGAGTAAAGCAGTCTTCTTAGAAAGATAGATCTTAGTCTTTAGTAGAGCTTGGTAATCTTCAGCAGAGAGATGCCGCACTGGCGTTCTTTAGGCAGGAGGAGAACAGAGTCAGAGGGTCCATGATAGAATGCTCATGCTCCCATCTGCCTTCTTCTCCAGCCTAATATAAGGCTGAGCTCATGCCTCTCAACACCACAGGTGTAGAGACTGCCAATTCACCACTGCTCTTATCTCATGAACTCTCATACTTGTTAGGAGAGCTAAATCCCTCTCCATGCCCTTTCCACCAAGGTGTTCTATTATTGAGCTATACAGGTATTTCTTATAACTCACTCCTTCTAGCCACAGGCTCTACGGGCTGCTACACTAGACAGCTGAGCGTGAGAGCTGCTCACCAATATGAATCTACCCTGAAGGGTTGAGAAAAACTAAAAATACTTATTTTAATCTCTAATTCAATTTAATCATGGTACAAATGTTATCAGGCTATGAGAATACCCTTTGCTAACTAGATTAATATTTCTATCACATAGTTTGAAATTGTATAAAAACACTGATTTTTTGTCTATTAGGTGAACACATGAATTATTTTTCTTTTAACATGCTAGTGAATTACATCATTTAATGTTCTAAAGTCAAATCAACCTTGCATTTCTGGAAGGAATCCAACTATTTCCAGATTCATGATTCACAGTGGAAGTGTTTTATGTAATATTTTTACAGGCATACCCATGAATGAGATTAACTTGGAATTCTCTATTTGATATCTTCAAACTTTGTGTCAAAGCTTTCCTTGTATTATAAGTTGAAAGCCCTGAAGTAGTATGACGATTGAAATTATTCCTTAAAATTTAGTATAATTCACTGAACAAATCTAAGCATACTAATTCCTTGCAATATTTTAAAATATTGATTTGATTGAAATAAACATGAGACTAAATTTCTGTAAGTGTGCTTTATATATTGAAAAATAAATGTAAGTTTTTCAACTAAGATCTTTTATATTTAACTTTTCACATCATTATTTTGCCCCCATTTTCACTTGAGATATTTTCCCCCTTATTCCTTGACAAATACTGCTTTATTTTATTAACCTTCAATGAAGAATTAAAATTTTTATATTCTACATTTTTTCTATTTCAATAAATTCTGCTTTTAATTTTAACATTTGGGATTCACTGCAGGTACAAAGAATTAGGTTACACTGATTGCATTTGTTAAAGTCCCTCTTGTGTCCAGCCCCCAAGAGGTGCGATGTACACTGTTACCCAAATACTCCTCCCCTCCCCATTATCTCATTCTCCTGCCCCACAGTAGCATACTGGTGTGAGGGAGAGACTTCTCATGACCTGGGGAGAGTTGACATGAGTGGAAAGGTGGGAAATGAAGAAATACAAAGCCAGAAAGACAGCAAGAGGGACACAAAGACAGGAGCTGAGAGCTTTGCTGGGGTTGGGAGGGCTGACACAGCTGATGACCGCAGCCAGCCTCTGAACCATGGAAACAGATTACACTATCTTAACAAGATTGCATAAATCTTAACACGTGGGGTAAAGATCAACCTTGAAGAGGAAAGACTGTGTTGGCTGATAACAAGGAAAGTCTGCATGAGCTACGTGACTTTTAACAGGTGAAAACAATATTAAGGGAGACATGGTTGCAGGGTCACCCCCTGAGCATTACCCAGGCTGGGCAGGCCCTGCTGATGATGGCCCACTCCCCACATATTCTTTTTATTTTATATGTTTGCCACATCATGAATAAACAATTTTAATTGGAGTTGGTTGACTCCACCTCTACAGAAGATAATGTTTTTAGCCATTTGGTCAGGACTACAGATGTTCAAATGAGACCCACGCATATCAAACATGATAAATAGTTATCACTAGAAGAAACTTCTCAGGGGTGACTGGTTGGCCACAATCTTGCGCCAGGTTCTTCAATTGTTCCTGTGTCAGGGGCTTCTCCCTCTGCCATGTCTTGGCTCAGCAATGAATCTCCCAGGGTGTCAGTCTCAGTCTCTTCAAGAAGTTCCCCTGGCTCTGTTCAGGGATCCAGCGAGGGCTGTCAGCTGTTCTAAGAAAAAGACATAAACATCCTTTCCCCCATATCAGAACAGAGTCAGGCCAAACACCAGTTAGAGGATCTTTCCGTAGCATCTTAGGATATTTAGAATTAGGTGCTTTCCACAACATGCTGCTGCTGTGTATCCCTGGATATCAAAATTCAAAGTAGAAGAGGCATGAGAGAGAAGCTTCTGAAGTGCATTGGGGTATATCAGAACAAAGAAAAGTCAGCTAGTTTATATTTAAGCTAGCCATTGCTAGCAAGCTTTCTGCCTTTTCTGAAATTCTAGCCTGTTGGGGATACAGCTTACAAACACCCTGCTGGGTCTGTGAGCACACTGAGGAGAATAATGGTCATAGAAAAGGCTATGTCAATGTTCTGTCCTAGGGCATTTCCTGCCCATTAAGTAGGCAAAAGCAGATACCCACTGTGGAATTTTGCATTTGCCTGGGGCAGAGACCAAAGGAGTATCTGGAGTTCTGAGATATGGGCAGATATGGGCAGAAGAGCTTATATCCCTTATCACAGAGGAAAATCCTCTTTGGTGATGATAGGAAGAAAATGCCTCCCTCCTACCCAACCTTCAGAGGACATTAAGGCCAGTGGCATTTTACTCCACAGAGAACTAATGAACCTTGACATCTCCCTAAAAATCTGTGTCTATAACCTCAAGCAGGAGGCTCTCCCAGTACAAGTTTCAGATTTTAGGTTATTGAAGGTTTATATTAGGAGCTGATATGATCAATCCAAGAAATTGCTGATATCTTTGTTACCTCCCTCACCTTACCCTCTGGGCAAATAGACTTCAATAAAATCAGAGTGGAGCAAACACTCTCAGCCATTGTGAGAATCCCACAACGGGCAATGGATCCCTGAGCTCCCACTTTTAATTTTACTCTATATGTCTCTTGTCTTTCTTTACCATTGCTCCTAACTTTGTATTTCTTCAGTCGATCACTGCCAGTTTCCACAAGTCTCAGCAGACACTTCTCTTGGGGTGGGACCCCTACTTAAACAATGAGCAATAACACAGGGTGGGACCCCTACATAAATAATGAGCAATAAAATAACACACTTAATGGCTTCAGAGCATGCAGAGGTAAAATGATACTGAGTAGGTGTCAACTATATGATGAAAAAAGAAAGTTTTAAAGAACGTGGATCATATCCATTTGCCATAATTGACCTGATAAGAGATCATGAGGGTTCACCAAAAAGAACAGGTGGTAAGCAAAACATTAGTAATTTGCAGGTTGGGAAGGAATAATCCCTAACAATGTGTGAGGGAAAATCCTAGAAGCTCTAAGTGCAGTTAGAAGAAAAGGGTACTGACCAAGCCTTACTGCTTCCTGCTGAAGTGGACAACAATATAGGGGGGCAGTTAGAGGTTCCTCAGTCTTAACTCCTGAAGTAGGTAGCTTTCTCCAAGCTTGTAAAGCTCATAGATTAATCTGCTGGTAGGTTTCAAGTGGATAGAAGCCTGAGCTCCTTTACAGTAAAGGGAATGTTATTTTGTCTGCCTGCTTGGCAGCCTAACCTCCACAATTAATAATCTCCTCCAGAAAGGCAAGCTTTAGCAACTGACTTCCAGTCATCCAGAGGGAGAGTCTCACCAAATAACTACCAAAGCCAAAAAGGAGCTGTGGGACCAGATGGAGCATACGCCTGTCCCAAGTCCCCAAAGGCCTCAGAAGAAAGAGACTGATGCTTTCCAACGCCTGCCTTGCTGATCTGCAGCCTTTGACACTGGGAAGTAAGAAAACCCATTTAGACATTGGGTCATTGTGAGGATCTTTTGTAATAGAGATGTAAATGGATATTTTAGCTTTAATCCCTTGCTTTGGTGCCACAAAAGTAGTAGCATTATCAATTCCTTCCTTGGGAAAACTTAAAGCGTTTCCACAGCTTTTGCCCTTAACCTTACTGTTTACCACATTTTTTTTTTTTTTTAGCAGTTTTTGGGCAGGGCTGGGTTTGAACCCACCCCCTCCAGCATATGGGGCTGGTGCCCTACTCCTTTGAGCTACAGGCAGTGCCCATCATAGTTTTTTTTTTTTTTAATTAAATCATAGCTGTGTACATTAATGCAATCATGGGGTATAATGTACTGGTTTTATATACAATTTGAAATATTTTCATCAAACTGGTTAACATAGCCTTCATGGCATTTTCTTAGTTGTTGTGTTAAGACATTTATATTCTACACCTAGTAAATTTCACATGTACCCTTGTAAGATGCACCTTAGGTGTGGTCCCACCAATTACTCTCCCTTTACCCATCCTCCCCCCTCCCTTTTCCCCTTCTTCTTGGGCTATAATGGGGTTACAGTTTTCAATAAGAAAGCTATAAATTGGTTTCATAGTAGAACTGAGTACATTGATACTTTTTTCTTCCATTCTTAAGATACTTTGCTAAGAAGAATATGTTCCAGCTCCATCCATGTAAACATGAAAGAGGTAAAGTCTCCATTTTTCTTTAAAGCTGCATAATATTCCATGGTGTACATATACCACAATTTACAAATCCATTCATGGGTGGATGGGCACTTGGGCTTTCTACAGTTTTTCATCCATAACCTTACCGTTCTCACCTTTAAGCTAACAATTTCCAGTGAAATCACAGGCACATGACATGTAAAAACACGAAGACATACAAACACATACAGAATTATTCCCGACCATGGTTATCCCCCAAACGAACTGTACAGTTTCACTTTTTTCACTGTTTTCACTTTTCTCGTGGGGCGCTCTTCACCTGCTTAGTTCCACTATCCCATACTCGGGTCCCTGTTTGAACCAGCGGTGGAATGGTGGGGAAGGATTCCCTCCCCTGCTTGAACTTACTTTGTCATACTCAAGTCCACCATTCGAGTGCCACATGTTGAGTACTGTCACGAGAGAACGACCTCTCACCACCCTCCATGAGGAGGGAGTGTTGGCCTGAGTGGAAAGTTGAGAAATGAAGAAAGACAAAGCCAGAAGGAGAGGGAGAGGGACACAAAGAAAGACAGAAGCCAAGAGCTAGACTGGCGACAACAGGGTTGATACAGCCAGCCCCTGAACCATGGAAACAGCTTTATTTATACAGTATCTTAACAAGATTGCATAAATCTTAACAGATGGGGTAGAGATCAGCTTTAAAGAGGAAAAACTGTGCTGGCCACTAACGAGGAAAGTATGCGTGGGCTACGTGACTTTTGACAGGTGAAAACAGTGCCGCTAAGGGAGGAGAAGTGATTGGGGGTGGCTCCCCGCGCCTCACCCAGGCTGTGGGGGCCCTGCCAGCCATGGCCTGCTCCCCACCCTTTCTATTAGCCCATCTACTGGGTTCATATTAGAACTGAGTACATTGGATTCTTCTCCATTCTTGTGAAGCTTCACTAAGAAGAATATGTTCCACCTCCATCCAGGTTAATGCAAAAGATATAAAGCCTCCATCTTTTTTTTTTTAAAGGCTGAATAGTATTCCATGGTATACCTATATTGAGACCAGAATTTCTTCTTCCTTTGGTCCTTGGTCTCAGGATGTCAAAGAATGAATCCATGGACCGCAGATCAGCCATAAGACAGGATTTACTTTACAGAAAAGAATATAGAAACAGCACCCGAGCTCCTGACAGAGGGAAAAACCTAAGTTGGAAAAAGTCTCCCTCTGCCTGGATTCCTTGTCTGGGGGTATGTATAGTCCTGTGGGTCCTTTGTAGTGACATTTAACCAGGACTTGGTAACAAATGAATGGATATAGTCCCTTCCGCTGGGGCAAGATGAATGAGTGTATCACTGAATGGATATAATCCATTCATGAAATTGCCCAGACCAAGGAAATGAAGGGTCCCCTGAATGGAGGAAACGCTGTATCACCCTTGGGACTGTGAAATGCTCACAAGGGACCTGTGCAGCTGGAGAAGGGTTCTCTAGGTCTCAGGCTGGTTCTGGGGTTGGCACCGGCATCAGCGCAGGTAGTGGTCTCCTTCAACTAACTAGGGACCTGTGGGCTTCCTCCACCCTGGCCCTCTCTGCAGCGTGTGGTTCTTAAGCTCTGGCCTGCCCTTGTCTGCTGCACCAACACCACCAGGCGGAGATGCAGAAGGCTCAGCAGGTCCTGCCAGGAGGCTGGCGCCGACCAAACTACCACTCTGGGGTGTGTCAATACCAAAGCTTGTTAATCCATTCCTGGGTTGGTGGGCATTTAGGTTACTTTTAAAAAATAATACACTGACTTGCATGTTCCCTTACATATGTACACAAGAACAAGTACATACACAGTTTGCTCTCAGTGTCACTTTAGTACAGCGTATTTGGATATGCACCATTTTCCTTATTTTTCACTTCTAATTTTTTTAAAATCTCTTATATGTTTTCCTCTTTGCCTGATAAGTTTTAGGTTTATTCATTCCCACATATTCAGATATTTCTGAGGCTCCTCATTTTTGATTTCTAACTTATTTGTTTTGTACTTAGGGTGTATTGTTAATATTTTGAATTTTGTATCAACATTTTGGCCAGACATTTATGACCAAACATTTTCTAATTGGTCCAAGTGTACTTGAAAATAATACATGTTCTTCACTGTGTTGTATTAGTTTCATATAGCAGGTCAATCGTGGGTTTTTTAGGAGTTTTTGCTCGTTTGTTTGTTTTGAGGTAGAGTCTCACTTTGTCCCTCTGAGTAGAGTGCCGTGGCATCATAGCTTATAATAACCTCACACTTCTGGGCTCAAGCAATTCTCTTGCATCTCTCTCAAGATTTCAGCCCCGTAGGTGGGACTACGGGTGCCATCCACAATGCCCAGCTAATTTTTCTTTTTTTGGTAGAGACAAGGATCTTGCTCTTGCTAAGGCTGGTCTCGAACTCATTAGCTCAAGCAATCCACTCATCCCAGAGTGCTAGGATTACAGGTGTGAGCCGCTATATCTGTTGGCCAATCGTGTTGGCCAATCGTGTTGTTTAAGTTATTTTAATCTTCTGTATTATTTTTAAATTTTTGTCTGCTTGACATATAAATTAGTGACAGTCTTATCTGACAGGTTCACAATCATAAAAAAGATATTTTTATTTGTTTATAATTGTATTAATCATTTTTTTATAGATGTGCGTGTGCACTCAAACACCCACACACCCATATGTAGTTGATAAGTTTCTCAGTATTTTTTTTCAACTCTTTACATAGGATTTCCCTCTACTGACAGGTTTTTGTTGTATAATTTTTCTTTCAGATCAAGCCTCTTTTCTCGGTAATTCTATAAATCTCTATATCTTTCTTATTATATGCTTGAATTCTTATATATAAAATCATTTTACTCTGCTTTCCATATTCCTTTCATAGATTTAATCTCTTTATCTGTGGTGTAATTTAATAATCTCCATTGTATTTTCAAATTCAGAATTTCACTTTCTAGTTCTAAAATAATTTTCATACCGTTCATCACATTCTTCTTTTCAAGAACAATATTTTAACTGTTTTTCTAATAATTGCCATCAGTTCTTTTGAAGGTCAACCCTGTCATTATCATAGTCCCTCATAGTGTAATTGTATTGTGATCTCTCCATTTTTAAACATTATTTTTACATACTCATTCTGTATTCTTCCTCAGTAATTCTCGCTTTTGCATTATTGATTAGGATGTTGTCTATTGTCTGTTGTGTTTTTTTTCTTCTTCCCTATTATTTCACTCAGAGTTCTAGTAGGAAAATAAATATTCTTATGGATTTCTTGCATAGGAAAAGATTTAATTAACAAAAATAAAGGCAAATGCTAATTTGGAAAGGCTGGGATACCAAAAGTCAATGATGGTACCAGTGGCTTCTAGAAAATCAAAAATGTAGCAATTAATAAGATGTCTAGTCCAGGATCTCACCTACCTGAGTCCTAACAAAGATAGTTGTGCACGTCTTCTAGAAGTTATGAGAAGAGGCAGGATACTGCAGCCCTTACTCTCAGAAAACGACACAGCCAAATGACCAATTCTCAGGGGATGCATCAACCCCAGGAAGTACTTTATCATATAAGGTATATCTTCTACTAGATTTGCTTTTAAACTTTATCATCTACATGTATGATATTTGACTTTTATTTGCTTTTAGTGAATATCTTAAGAAAAACAAAGATGTATACCCAGATGGTGTTTGCACAAAGAGCATCATCTTGGGTATTTTATGATTTATTGATAGCTCAGTACATTTTTTTTGGGGGGGGGGAATGTATTAGGGGAACAATTTGAAGCCAGTGTTACAGGCAGATTACTCTACAGAGAAATTGCTCCTGTTTCTGACAGTGGTATGAGTTCAGATCTACTTTAAATAAAATGTGCATCCAGGATTGCCTGATATGCAGATTGCATGAATTCAATAAGCAAAACTATTGGGAGTTTGACTTGCAGTTACAAAACCTTAAGAAAGAAAATTCCCTCCTGAGAGACAAGGTATAGACAGGAATTTTTCTTGTAATCTTATAATCTTAGACAGGAATTTTCTTTATAATCTACATGACTGGAGATGAGGCTGCAGCCTTGTAGTTCTAGTGAACCATTACCGTAAGGACTAAGTCTTCTTTGATCCCAGTTTAATAGAGCAATGTTTCTCTTAGGAGCTTTGGCACGTGTCAATAAGTCTCTAGGTTTTATCCAAAAGTGGCCTAAAAGTTATTACTGTTTATCAAATCTTCAAGACAAAGGCAAGTTCAACACTCTGTGGACCTTCCTGGATCCCTCATTCATTTAATTGTCCTCATTTAGCTTCAGAATATTCTATATTTCCTTTCCAAGTCACCAATTAAAAATATTTTATGGACCATTCTTTAGATGTTTTCATCACAATGATGGATGTTTAATTTACCAGTTGCTACCAAGAAAAGTCTATAAGTTTTTTTTTTTTAAGCCAACAAAATGCGTATAGTAAGAGTGGTCATAAAATTGTCAGAGAATTTCATATTAAGTTGAATCAAGATAATAGAAATGAGAAGTCACATAAAATATCTTTTTACAAAGATTGGAAAATTATTTTAGATGGAAATACAATGCTGATTTATTACAAAAAGTGTTACTGTATATGTGCAAGCATAAGAAGTATTTATTATGTATATGTGGGTATCTGTAATGATTGTTGAAAAATCTTTTACACTGGCCGTAATGGAATCATTGGCCTTTACACCTAAATGAGGTTGTCTTGATACTTAGCCGTACCTTTCTCCCCAACTAATCACACAGAGTCTGCAACCAATCGATGGATAAGTGAAATTACTTCCACTTGACGTAAGACAAATTCCACTCAAAATTATTGAAATTTAAGGACAAAAAACATCTCACACAATAAATGCACAAAAGTAGACTTGGTTAAATCCAAGGATTCACGCTATTATCTAAGACTCAGGTTATTTTAATTTTTGCACTTTGATTTGAAAAGCTTGTCCTTATTCTTCTTAAGCTAGCTTTCTTCCTGTTCCTAAAATGACTTTGCTACTTCCAGATGTCACTTTCAAATATGACATTGTTTGAAGTAGGAAGAAATTATATGTCTCTTTTTGAGAATGAAGAAAACTTCCCTGGATTTTCCCCAGAGGACTTTCTTTATGGTGTCAGTGCAAGATTTATTCTCCGGCAGATATGATTTTTTCTGTTCACTGCAAAGGTAATCATCTTCTCATTATACGTTTAAACTAATTAGGATTTACACCTGAGTCTTGCCCCAAGGGGTGCAATTGTACTGAGGTGTGAAAATATATTTTTTAATTGCTTTGATGTTAATGAGTAAAATGAAAATAAAAGATGTTTATTGGCAGATAAAAGCAGAAAATGAACATTATTAGTAGTATCAGATTTTAGAAGTTTCCAATGAAGATTCTCTTCAATAATCTTTTATAATATTGAAAATTCAGTTTGGTAATAGCTATAAAACAAATCTCTTACCTAGAATTTTCTACGGAGCTATCATTGTTATTTATACACTTTTAAAATGTAATCCTTAAAACAATTATATGAAATGCCCATTAGAGTTTCCTAAATGCTGTGTATTGGGAAATAAACTTCAGAAAGACTAATAACATATTTTCAAGGGAATGTAACGATAAATAGAAACCTGATATGTGGGCCCCAGAAACTGTTGCTTTTTTTTGCAGTTATACACAGCTTTCCAAATGTGGTTAAGCATTCACATCCAAATGTGGAGGTGATTAACTAATAGTATAGAACATGTTTATATTAAAGTTCTTAAAACTAGCGCTTATTCATTGCGACAGATATCAATCTTTTTCTAATAGCTAGAACCACTTCATTGTATCTGTACATGTAAAAATGCCCCATCTCAGTGTGTGTTGTTCTTAATTAAAATGAAAATAGATTTACACTCTCTGCTCCAGTTCTGGAGCTTTGTGGATGTATAAGTATAATGCTATGTATTATAAAATGCAAATTCCAGGAAGCTTCTTAACTTGATATATAATTTTTTAGCTGATCTTTTAGAGGATCAGCTTGTCTTCTTTACCAGAATAGACAAATTATATGCATGTGTGCATATATATATATATATATTTTTTTTTTTTTTTTGGAGACAGAGTCTCACCATGTGCCCCTGGGTGGAGTGCCGTGGTGTCACAGACCACAGCAACCTCAAACTGTTCGGCTTAAGTGATTCTTTTGCCTCAGCCTCCCAAGTAGCTGGAACTACAGACACCCATCAGAATGCCTGGCTATCTTTCTTTGCTTTTTGGTTGTAGTTGTCATTTTGTTTGTTTATTTTTTTTTAGCAGGCCCAGTCTGGGTTCAAACCCAGCCACCCTGGTGTATGTGGCCAACGCCCTAGCTACTGAGCTACAGGCACCAAGTCAGAGTGTTAATATTTGGATACTCACGTATCCATACTTATTATCTCCTTGTAGTAAAGGTAGTAAAAATCCTTTGATGAAAGATCCTATAGAAGGGAAAAGGAACCAGAGTGCTGATATTTAGCAATGTAATTTCAAATGTGTTTTTTGGGAGGATCCTGTGTCTTTGTTTTGGTTTTACTGGTGATTAGGATTTTCCATTTCAAGTTACGAAAACGTTATACAAACTCACCCAAAATCATCTTCTGTTCCTTAACTTATCCTAGGAGGAATTAAATGGATTTGGAAATATGTTTAGGCTATTTGAAGCATCAACTTTGTGCTTTTGGAGGGATAGTAGCTCTTAATATTCACCTTATAAAACTATTAATAGTGAGTAAAAACTGAAAATTTTATCTTGACCACAGAAAAGAACCTAATAGATACAAATAAAATATTTTCTTCTGAGTTACTTTCATGCTTATCAACCTTACAGTTTCTTTTTTTATTTGGTTTGGACTGGTTTCAACAGCAATGAAAAGGAACACTCCCCTTGGCTTCTTTGGTGTGATTTATAACAAACATTACGCTTAAAATTAAGTTTTTTTGGTTAGAATTTTCCTGAGGGTTATGTCCCCTTAGGAAATTACTGCCGTCACTTGAACCTGCATGATTAGTAGCAGATGAATTATGGCTCAAAGAAAGACATTCATTAAGGGTAAGTTGAGAAGGATTCAATCAAGGAGGTGGTACTAAGAAGAACATTCTGATTTAATTTGTTTGGCCTACTTCTGTAAATATGAGCTTTCCCTTTCACACTAGCTAATACATTTAGTTTGGAAAAAATAAATAAGAAAGAAGAACACAGTTTTTTTTTTTTTAATTGTTGTTGTTTGCTTTTTTAGCAACCATATGCATTCTTTATTTCCCTTAGGAGAAAGTGAGCAAGCCCCTCTGGAGAACTTAATCCAGGGGCTTTTACATTCTCCACAACGCAAGGTTTCAGATTCTCCTTCAAGATAAAATAAGGCCCAGATAAAGCTAAAAGAGTAAGACAAATACGATCATTGAGATAGAGGCCCCTCCATAAAACTTTATCTGTAGTTATATAATTTATACCTAAGAAATAAATTTTTACAGCCATAGAGTGATTAAGGTTTTCTGTTCTATTGTTTTGTTGCTGAAAAATAGGTGGTCAATGATTGAAATGCTTTTAAGTATTAATGATTAAAAAATATCTGAACCATAATTATACTTTATTATAAAATGTAGGTGAGAATTCATCATAGAATAAGATAATGAAAAAGATACTACTAGTAACTCCATGGAAACTCCCATCTGAGATCCATTTGTTCAGGCAGTTTTTTTATGTGCGTTTGAAATGATACTCTGGTAATGATATCTCACCTAGCTTTCTTCAATTTATTTGTATTTTATTGCTAAGCATAAAGATTTTAAAATTCGTCACTTTAGGGCTAGAGTTTGTGTAACATGGAAAAGCCAGTATCCATCTGACAGCAATTGTAGTTGGACTAGTTGAACTAGATAACGTTACCTGAAACTTGTACACACTGTTCCATCACTGCTTCTTCATACCTTCAAAATCTGATAAAAAGAAATGTGCAGCTTTAAAGAATTGCTATGTCTTTGATCTAGCTAAGATCAGTTCTTCAAAATTCTATTCATGGTACATTTACTGCTAGTTCCTTGCACCTCCTGCACCCCTATTCAAGTCACCCAGAACTTTTTCTTGAAAGAACTTGACCAAAAAAATGAAATCTTGGAACATATGGATATGGAATTTGAGACAATGTTTAAGGGGGAAATCAAATTATTTCTTTTGAGTCTCCTGCTTATAAAATTTGTTCTTTTGCACATTATTTTGCTTGAAGTTGCACTTTTCAAGAACCTGTTGACAACGTAGAGTGAGGACATTTCATACAGTATAAGTAATATTTGCCTCTATATGTACAAACACAATAAAAGGCAAACACCAAATATAAATTCTAAGGACAAAACTGTGTTTTATTTTTGTCTTAGTCTTTTTATTGGTAGTGTAACACAATACACAAGAGTGGATAATTATAAAGAACAGAAGTTTGTTTTCTTACAGTTCTGGAGGCTGGGAAGTAAAAGATCAAGACACTGGTTAAGTTTAAAGATTTGGTAAGGTCTGTACCTTCCAGAGGAGAGGAAATCTGTGTCCTCACCTGGTGGAAGTCAGAAGACAAAGATTAAAACATGCCCTTCAAATCTCGTTCATGAAGGCAGAACCCCTCATGCTCACTCAGTTCTCAAAATTTAGAACCCCAAAGCTTTCACTTCTGGGTTTAAATTTCAACATAAAATTTGGAGAGGAAAAAAGCATTCAAACCATAGAAATAATCTTTTCATGAATTGACTCCGTGTCAAGAATGTGATAGGAGTTCATTAATGGTTAAATCTGGGATGTGTGTAGCAGTATAAATTGAGAAATGTGGTCCTATACTGTGCCTAGCAGCAGTATGGACAAAGTGAATTATAGCTTTAGGCAAATAAATTACATAAGAGAGTGACTGGGAAAGAGTTTGGGGAGGCAAAACACTCATGTATGCAGATGGATGGCCACATGAAAACCCAGTGAGAATGTTGCCATCTATTAATACAAACCACAGTGAGATGCTTAGAATAGATTCATGCCCCGTGGCCCTCACTGGAAACCAACCTGTAGACATTTGACCTTGGATAAGTAGCCTTCAGAATTATGAAAAAAAAATATCTGTTGTTTAGGACGAATACTCTGTGGTATTTCATTATGGTTGTTCTAGCCAAAGAACACAGATTTTAGTGCATGATATTAGCATATGCAGATCTAAGTATGCTGAGGTTAGTGCATCTAGGGGAGAAAAATCACCTCTGTAAAACAAAGACCTGGGTCTTCTGCCTAAAGAACAAAATAGAACAATTTAAAGCCTATCTGAGTAATCCTAAAGAGAAAAATCTCCTTGATGGAGGGGCTGCTGTTTTCCATCAAGAGTTAAGAGCAAGTATTATAAAACCATGTTTGTTTGCACTGGAGTTAGATGTTTAAACACGTCGATAAATTTTTGGAAACACAGGAAGGAAAGATGCTCTGTTTACTTTTATTTCCATATTAATTTTAGCACTGACAGAAGATGAAAAAGTGATAGCCTTGGAGACCACTAAAATCATTTCATTCACAAAATGGGTATTTTATGAGTAAATGCACTGCAGATCCTGCCTCTCTTAGGAGGGTTGCTCAGGGCTCAGCAGATGGCCACTGGAGTTTGAAAACATCTGTTCACTTTCTCTCCCTTTGTCAATGCAGAATCTGCAATAGATTAAGGCTTTTGTGTAATAAGGCTATCTGCTCCCATTCCAGCTGGTAAAAATCAGGAAGCGAGGAGCTTTGATCAATGTGATAGCATGAATCAAGATGTGAAAACACTTTGACAAAAATCATAAATACTATTGTGTCCAGCAGAGTGGCAAGTTCATGAATTGACTGACATTTACACTTATTAAAGTAATTCACAAACATCTTTTGCTAATGAAAGAGTTCGGATTTCAAAAATATCTGCATTTACTCCAACCCTTGCAAAATCTTAATCTTCTAATCTAAGTTCATCTCATACAGGTAACTTTTTAAATAGCAGGCTATACACTTAGACTGAACCAAATTTCTCCTACAGCCAGACTTTCTGGGGATATATTTTTAAACCAAAACTGAAGGGAAAATATTAAGTACCTGGTTGGTTCATGCCATGTGTTACAGATGTTATGGTTGACAACAGTCGAAATAATATTCCTACCTCTTAAGACATTGGGGGTTTTCAAACCCAAACGATATACAAAAAGTAAGCGTAATATAAACGATATTTAACAAATTGCACCCGAGTGGGCCATCCGGTCAGAAGTAAAGGTGATGGTCAGGGAACGCTTCAGAGGTTCAGCTGAACAAGGGTAATCTCATGGAGAGGAGAGGCCTTTAGGTGAATTTTGATGGACCACTTGGTGACAGGGAAGAATGAAATAGACATTAATTAGGAAAGAGTTATCAAAAAAAAGAATAAAGCCAGAATTCCAAAGGGTTAGTACAAATACAATGGATAGACTAGTCCAGTGGTTTCTTAAGGCAGTTTTAATATATTTACTCAATGATTTTCATTCCATTTTATTTTGTTTTAATTTCACATCTACAGGAATGTAAGAAAAAATAGTGCAAGGGAGTGCTGGGTACTCTTTCCACTTAACTTGGATTAGCTAATTTTTACATTTCTACTTTTAACACTCTTCCTTTCTTCCTTGCTTTTTCTGTCTGTATGTGGCTGTTTCTTTTGTCCTCTCAGTGTATCTCCATGACTCTCAGGACTCTTCTTTAATGTCTGGCACCGAGGAGGGACCCAGGCTAGCGATGTACGTTTTCTGGCTCAGTCTCACCATTAGCTGTATTCCCTGTATGTTCAAAATGGACAATGGTTTCTAGAAGATAAGACTGAGGACCAGGGGTTCATAGCTTCCATATTTTCTAAGTGAACAGAATTCAAAAATACGTGTCCCATTTCCATCAATAAAAATAAAGAGCTGACACCTCCAATTTTATCCAACACTTTCGGACACGTTCTAAGCATATGTGCACACATTTTAGCACCTTTAAAAGACAGTGTGGAACTGTCCTTTCTGATCCTCATTAACCTCAAAGGATTTACATGTTTGCCCCAACTTAGTAAACAGAAAAATAGTTTTGAAATTAGTAACCTATACCGCTACAGAGAAAAAGTAGCGCTAGTTGCGAGTGTGATATTTGTTTCCTTGAGATAAAATTTAATCACAGTGAAATAAGCAAAGCTTAAATGTAAAATTTAATGTGTTTTGACAAGTGCTTACGTTACTAAGACAGAACATTTCCAGCACTTTAGAAAGTTGCGACGTGGTTGTTTTCAATCAGTAACCTCACTCCCCACAGAGGTAAATATTGCTATGAATTTTTTTTTCTACTATGGATTAGTTTTGCCTGTTCTGGAAGATGCAATAAAGGGAATCATTCAACATATCATGTTTTTGCATCTGGATCATTTGCCAACATAATATCTGTCAGATGCGTCCGTTTTTGTAAGTGTATTTAGTCGTTTATTTTTATTGCTGGATAATATTTTTCTTACGTGATTTTACCACAGATTATTTATCCATTTTCCTATTAGTACACATCTAGACCACTTTTTGGTTTTTGACACTTGTCTGTAATGCAACTCTGGACATTTTGGGGTACACTACTTGCACACATGAAATTTCGCTGACCATAAGCGTATAGTTAGGGTAGAATTTCAGAGACAAATGTAGAAGTTTATAATGGGCTGCCAAACTTTCTTTATTCAAAGAGGATGGAATATTTACATTTCCACCATGTTGTATAAGACACCTGCTTGCTCTGCACCCTGGTCAGTATCTGATATTAATAGACTTAACATTTTAGTCTTTCTAGTGACCTTGTATAAACTTGAATTTAATTCACATCTGCCTCATAAATAATGTGATTGAGTACTTTTCTCATGTTTATTTCACACTGGTACATGTTTCTTTGTAAAGTATTCTAGTTTTTTGCTCAATTTTTTAATTGCAAGAATATATACTTCTTATGCAATTTTTGAATTACAAGAATATATACTTTTTATACAGGTCTTTTGTCAGATATAGGTATTGATTATACATTTTACTAACTTTCCTATTTTAATAAAGTCTCATCTTGAGGAAGCTTATTTCATCATGATTTCCCTTTTTTATTACCCTTTCTATAGAAATATGTTATCTCTAATAAAGTTTTTCCTATCTCAGATTGAAAGTAAAATTTAATGTGAATTTGAATTTGATCTTTAATATTCTCTTTCCTTTATCTTTAGCATTCTCATGAGTTATTAGATGGGATTAGGTTCATTTTCTTCATGTTTATCCAATTCTTTTTTTTTTTTTTTTTTTTTTTTTGAGACAGAGCCTCAAGCTGTTGCCTAGGTAGAGTGTGATGGGCTCACAGCTCACAGCAACCTCCAATTCCTGGGCTCAAGCAAGTCTCCTGCCTCCCCCTCCCAAGTAGCTGGGATTACAGGCACGCCACGATGCCTGGCTATTTTTTGGTTGCAACCATCGTTGTTTGGCGGGCCCAGGCTGGATTCGAACCCGCCAGCTCAGGTGTATGTGGCTGGTGCCTTAGCCGTTTGATCCACAGGCGCCGAGCCTATCCAGTTCTTTAATAACCATTTGTTTAAAAATTTTTCCTCTGACAGGCAGGGCACAGTGGCTCACACCTATGTCCTAGCACTCTGGGAGGCCAAAGCAGGTGGAGAGCTTGAGCTCACGAGTCTGAGGCCAGCCTGGGCAAAAGTGAGACCCATCTCTACTAGCAATAGAAAAACTGAGGCAAGAGGATTGTTTCAGCCCAAGAGTTGGAGGTTGCTGTGAGCTATGACACTATGGCACTCTTTAGGGCGATGGCTTGAGACTCCGTCTCCAAAGGGGGGAAAAAAACAATTTCCTCCTCCATTATAATACTTTCCTATCTTGTCAAAAAGCAAATGATCTTATTTATAAGTATTTGTCTATTTGGGGGTTCTTTATTCTATTTGTCTATTTTTAAAATCTTATACCAATAACACACTATCTTTTTTTTTTGCATGTTTTGGCCGGGGCTGGGTTTGAACCCACCACCTCCAGTATATGGGGCCAGCGCCTTACTCCTTTGAGCCACAGGTGCTGCCCCACACTATCTTGACTATATAGTTTTATGTCCTAAGTTGAAGTTTCCAAACTTCTGTGTATTACAATGTGTTTTCCTTCCCCTTCATTTTTATTTTTAAAAGATGTTTTCTGGTTTCCATGTTGGGTTTTTTTCCCCCTTTTTAATGAGGAGATGGCTGTTTCTGCATGTCATTTTTCCCTAAATGTAATATACATATTTCTGTGATGATTTCAAGATTTTACTTCACTTTCTGACTTCCTTACTTCAGCTCTATGATTTTATTTTTGCCTAACTTACTTACAGTTTCTGAAGTCTTGTTGATCTAAAAGTATAATTTTCACCAAATTCTATGAATTATTGTCCCTTTTTATTTTCATGACTGTCTCTTTCTCCTGGTTCTCTTCTGAATTCAAAAGGCATATAAATTGCAGTGTTGTATATTATTACAGAGCGGGTGGAGGTTCTGTACTTTCTTTCATACCTTGTGCTTTGGGGTTGTAGAATTTTCATTTTTAAAACTATCTTCCTTTCCTTGCTGCTGCTCCATCTTTCTCTTCATTCGTTCTATCTGTTCATTCATTCTTTAAGTACTTGAACATGTTTATAAGAGATGGTTTGAAATAATTTTGTTGTTATTGTCCATTTCCACAACTTAATCATCTCAAGTTCATCTCATGAACTGGTTTCTTTCTATTTACAGGTCACAGGATTTGTTTTTTTTGTTTTGTTTTGTTTTTTCCCATTTCCTGCAATGCGTAATTCCATAATAGATATTGCTATGTTCTTTAGAGTCAGCATAGGAATGCCTTTAATTAGGTCTAGACTTTAGTAGAATTATTCTAAGCTGCAGTTTTTCTTTTGCTTTAGGTGCCAGCATGCTCTGTCAAATCTCTCCATTCTGACTACTTAGAAAGCTGATGTCTGAGAGGTCTGTTAGCATTGCGTATTGATAAAATTCTATATACATTTATGATCACAAGGGCTTCTGTTAATAATCTATCCCATTTTTAAAAACTGAAATAAATATAAAATGGAAATTTAATACTCTCAATGGAAAATATTTTATATTAAAATAAATTACTATTAATTAAAACATAAGTAACACTAATAAGTTATAAAATTTAGCATTTTTACTAAACACAGTGTCTAAAAATTTATTGCAATTTTATCTTGGTGAAATATAGGGACTTTTTATTTTATATGTACTTTTACATTTACCTTATCTACCCAATTATCACATTTTGATAATCAAGTAAAGTTGACTTTAAGACACTTTTTAGAGTAGTTTTAGGTTCTAGGATTACATACTGAGAAGAAAGTACAGAGAGCTCCCGTGTAATCCCTGCCCCACACATACTTAGTCTCCCCACTATCAACATGCCCCCACCAAGTGAGACAGTGGTTCCAATTGTTGAACCTCTGTTGACATATACTAATCATTTGAAGTCTATAGTTTACATTAGGATTCATTCTTTGTAATTTATGTGCTATAGATTTATAATTATACAGATCCATCTATATAGTATTGTGCAAAGCATTTTCATTGCCCTAAAAATCCTCTGTGTTTTCCTTTTTCCTCCCCCTTCCCCTGGCAACCACTGATCACTGTCCTGTCACCATACTTTTTTGTTTATCAAAATGTCATCAGTTGGAAACATACAGTATGTAACCCTTCCAGATTGGCTTCTTTTACTAACTAAAATTATAAATACATTACAATAATTTAATATAATAATATATATTAAGAAATATGCATTTAAGTTTCTACCAGTGCTTTTCATGGCTTTGTAGTTCCTTTCACAAATTAAATTTTTATTCTTGTCTTTGTCAATTTTAATGCTAGTAATCTTGTTCTTGTGGATAGATACAGAAGAATGGAATACATTTGTTCTGTCAAATCATTAAAACCCTTACTGAAGCATCTATCAAAATCATATTTCATTCTATAGTCAGAAAACATTTTTCATTTAAAAAATGGCATCTATAGAATGATTGAATTATTTTTAAAACTTTAAAAATGAATATTGGAAACAATTCAAATTTTAAAGGAACATATTAGCCAGCTACTAATGTTCTTCATTTTCATAAAATTCACATAGTTTAAGACATAAAAAGACATAATGATTATGCTTATTAATCTTTCTTTTTAGAGGAATCTTTTCCATAGAGGTGCATATTAAATGTAACCAAATAAACATATCTTGAATGTTCACCTTGTATATTAACATTGTTTCTATTATACAAAGTTCTACATATACCCCTGCTAATATTAATCCATGCTAATATTATTAATTATTTCATTAAAGATAATATTTTAGTTCATATCAAAAGGCCACTACAATTTTTAAGTGTTTCTATATAGAGATAGATTAGTAATTTCATGTCTTTATTTCAGTAATTTCTTATCTTTGTTTAAACTGTGTTTGTATTTAAATAATAGACAGTATTAGAAAAATATAACATCTCTTGGAAGAATCAATATTGTTAAATTTTTCATGCTGCCCAAGGTGATTCACATACTCAGTGCAATTCTCATCAAAATACTAATGTCATTTTTCAAAGAACTATACGAGATTTACAATTTCATAAGGAAACAAAACAAGACAATTTGAATTTCATAAGGAAGCAAAAAAGGGTCTAATGTCCAACAATCCTAAACTAAAAGATCATGTCTGGAGCATTACATTATCTAACTCAAAATTATACTATAAAGCTATGCTAACCAAAATAGCATGGTGCCGGTATAAAGGAAGACACAGAGATCAATGAACAGAATAGTGAATCCAGAAATAAAACCATATAGCAACAAGTAAATGGTTTTCAACAAAGGTGACAAAACCATACACTGGGGATGCCCTATTCAATAAGAGGTGCTTGAAAAATTGGACAGCCATGTGTAGAATAATGAAATTGAACCACTGTCTCTCTCATGACATACAATAATTAACTCAGAATGGATTGAAGTCTCAAATGTAAGACCTGAAATTATAAAAATATTAGACAAAACTATTGAGAACTACTTTTGGATCTTGGCCCAGTAAAGAAATTTATTACTAAGCCTCCAAAAGTAAATACAGAGACAGCAAAAATAGAACTTAATTAAATAAAGAAATTCTACATAGAAAGGAAATAATGAAAAGAGTGCATAGACAATCTATATAATGAGAGACAGTATTCACAAACTATCCAACAAAGGACTAACATCTAGAAATCTACAAAATCTATAAAAACTCAAACAATCCAGAATAAAAAAAGCAAACAACCCCATTAAAAAGTGAACAATAGAAATGAACAGGTTTTATTCAAACAAAGATATTCAAATAGCAAAAAAAAAAATCTATGAAAAAACATCACTAATCAGAATTAAAACCATAATGAGATACGCCCTTGTCAGAATGGCCATAATTAATAAGTCAAAACACAGTAGATTTTGGATGGGATGCAGTGAAAAGGGAACTTATACACTAGTAATGGGGAGGCAAATTAGTACAACCTCCATTGAAACATAATTGAGATCCTTCAATGTAGTAAAAGGAGATCTACCATTCAATTCAGCAATCCCACTACTGGCTATCTACCCAAAGGAAAATAAGTCCCTTTATCGAAAAGATACCTGCACTCAAGTATTTATTACAGCACAATTCACAATTGCAAAAAATGTGGAATCAACCTAAAAAGTGTATTTATACCATGAAGCACTACTCTACCATAAAAAAGTAAAATAATGTCTGTGCAGCACCTTAGATGGAACTGGAGACTGTTATTCCATGAAGTGCCTCAGGAATAAAAACCCAGATACGACATGTTCTTACTTACAAACAGAAGCCAAATTATGGATAAATATGGTTATGCCATTAAAGCAATAATGGACATTGGAAACTAAAAGTGAGAAGGAAAGAAAAGAATAAAGGATAAAAATATATCTATATATTAATCCAAAATTTAAAAAAATTAGCTGACTACAATGCACACTAATGTAATGATAAGTACACTGAAATCTCAATGTACCATTATACAATAATCAATATAACATAAAGCATGTGTATCCCCTAAATCTATTGAAAAAAATATACTAACAGAGAAATGAGATAGGTTTGGGAATTATGTCCTAGTTACAAGCACAAGTACTTCTGTAGCCTAGGAGAAATAGGTTATACCACATAAGCCTCAGTGAGTAGAAGGCTCTACCATCTGGGTTTGAGTAAGTGCACTATGGTGTTTGCACAATGACAATATTGCCTAACGACACATATCTCAGAACATACCCCATCATTAAATGACTCATGACTTGCTTATATATTTATGTGCTCCAATATTGTGTGCATTTATGTTTACAGTGGTTATCACCCATTCATTATGGATCCCTTTATTATCAGATAATGACCTCCTTTGTCTCACTTTTACACTTTTTGACTCACAGTCTTTTTTGGTTGATACATGTATAGCAATTCCTGCTCTTTCTTTCCCATTTGTGTGGGATATCATTTGCCATAACTTTACTTCAGCTATTTATGTTCTTAAAGGGAGGCACAGCATAATGAAGTCTTTTTAATTTTCTTTCTATATTCAAGCTGCATGTATTTTAATTGGAAAATGTAACACATTTAAATTCAAAATAATAATAATTTTTTTTTTTTTTGGTAGAGACAGAGTGTCACTTTATCACTCACAGTAGAGTGCTGTGGCATCACACAGCTCACAGCAACCTCCAACTCCTGGGTTTAGGCGATTCCCTTGCCTCAGCCTCCTGAGTAGCTGGGACTACCAGCGCCCACCACAGCGCCCAGCTATTTTTTTGTTGCAGTTTGGCCAGGGCCAGGTTTGAACCTGCCACCCTCAGTATATGGCCCTGCCCCTCAAAATAATTGATAGTTAAGGTCTTACTACTGTCTGCTGTCATTCTGTTAATTGTTTTCTTTTCTCTCTTGCTACCTCCCTTTGTAGTTTGTTGGTTTTCAGTAACGGTAGGCTGTGGTTCCTTAATTTTTATCTTTTGTGTATCTACATTAGGTTTTTGCTTTGTGGGTCCCCTATGGCTTGCATAAAACATCTGATGATAGGCTCGGCCCGTAGCTGAATGGTTGGGGCAAAGGCCACATGGACCAGGGCTGGCTTTTTTGAACCCAACCCAGGCCTGCTAAACATAGTGACAACAACAACAACAACAATAACAAAAATAGCCAGGCATTGTGCTGGACACCTGTTGTCCCAGCTACTTGGGGGACTGAGGCAGGAGAATTGCTTATGCCCAAGAGTTTGAGGTTGTTGTGCACTGTGACACCACAGCACTCTACTGGGGGTGAATAGTGAGTGAGACTGTCTCAAAAAGAAAAAAGAAAATCTGATGGTAATAGCAGGCTGTATTAAGCTGACAATAACTCAACATTGATTAGATATAAAAACTCCACACTTTACATCCCAGTCACATGCATTTTATCTTTTAATGTCACAATTCATATCTTTTTATAATTTGTATACCTTTAAAGATTATAAAAACATATCTTTCTCAAAGATATCATGACTTTTAGTAGTTTTGCCTTTTAACCTTAAAGCTGTAACCTAAATCCAAATATTTTGTACAAAGCATATGTAACCTTCATCTCTAGAGTGCATGCAAACATTTTAACTTTCCCTTTGAAATTAAGACTTATGAAAACAATGACACAGAATCAAAAAGAGGTAAGTGGAAGTAATTTATCCTTACTTAGTGAGTATGGTAAAAATGAGCAGGACACGTCTTGGAGGTAAGTTTGTATTTCTCATTTTGTATTGTATGTTGTACAGATTGTATTCTAATTTTATGATGGAGGAAAGATTATTTTGTACCCATATTCTCTCTCCTTTGTTCTTCCATACGCTTCATCGGAGAGAAGTGTTCTTTGACTAAAACCAAAGGAAAGAAGAGGTAAAAAGTATTAACTGAAGCTTGGCCTCACTCTTGTAGCCTAAGTGTATAATGTATCTCAGTTAAAATCCACCCTCACACAAGTCTAAATATCCTTTTTCTTAGAACAGAGATTTTTAAAATAAACATAGGAGCATGTATAGTCTCTCTCCCTCTGGAGAGATTAAGAAATCTGAAGAACAATGGGAAGCTTGAGTCACAACAGTATTTTAAAATCCCCTTTTGTGTGGCATCGAGCAATCCATTTTGCAATGAAGACAGTACACATATATTGCAGAGAATGAATGAGAGATAAGTCTTGGTTGTTGTGATAGGGTTTGTAAAAAATAATATGACTTTCTCAAAGGTGGGAGTCTTCAGCAAAACAATACTACAAAAGATTACTTATAAAAAAAAAGGATCTGAAAATTGATATTCTTGAAGTTATCAAGGACAATATACCCACTCCCTGGGTTATGTATAAACCAGTGTGAAGGCGGCTAGACTAATCTCTCCTTATATTGGGCTTGTTTGAGGGATAACTGCAGAAGTGGATTCCTTTATTCTGGAAATATAAGAAATCATTAAAGGAATTTGAGTGAAGAGACAACGTAAGAAAGTAGGAGACAAGAGTAATATATTTTTAATTTAATAATAGCAATGCATGGAATTCTTACGAGTGTCATGACTTAATTATATTTATGACAACTTTGTGAATGAGATATTATGATCTCGTGAAACAAAGATATTGAGGCTTGGACAAGCTGGTTTGTGAATTACATCAACAATTAAATGCTAGATCTAGGATTGAAACTATGTGAGTGTAAGGCCAAAGCCTCTTTTCTTATTTTATTTTATTTATTGAATGATAACAAATAGTTGTGAAATAAGTCTCTACTATTTCTGCATGTCTTGCAAACAGAAGAACTGTTGTGTTTATTATGTGTGTGTGTGTATATATGTAGATAATATTTAAATGGCAAGTACTAGAATTCTGCTTAGAATCTGTGTTTATTGTACAACAGATCTATTGCCACATCACTTTCTGAACAAGTCAAAACCAGAGAATGACAATGAAGAACAAATTCTTTGGTTGCAGTTGCATTTCAGAGAGTAGTAACATCATCATTGCCTTCAACATAATAGTTTTGGCTCTCAGTATTCTAGGTATTTAAATGGAGAGTGGGTGCTGGGGATCAAACCACTTAGATCAAACTATCTTACCTTGTTTTCTTTTCATGGAATTGGAAAAAGCCAGTTAATGTGGTCCTTACCAAATACTGGAGAATGCTTTCTATTATTTTCAATGACTAAGCAATAAAGGCAACAAAAAGAATTTAACTATCATATATTATCCTTGATTACTTCTCAAGAGTAATGCTTATGTGGGCTTTCTCGAACTCACAAACATTTAGGGCATATTAAATAATTTAATTTTTTCTTATGTCACTATAAACTGACATAAGAAAAAAAGAGTAGAAATAACATGAAGGAATAAATATATCAGTAATGAGATGCCTCATTATAACAGAGAAGTCATTCTTTTCTCTCTGTTTGTAAGTCCGTATTGTCAGTAGAAGAAGGAAGCTGCCTCACTCATCTTTTATCACACATTCATCCACGTTTAACTGAAAGACTTGGAGACCACAGAAATGGATTGCTTCAGAAAGACTCATTCAATTTACATCATACTTTCACAGTTCAGTTCAGGATCAATGCTTTTATTACCGGAGAGTTCTATCACTTTCTGGAAGTAATAGTTCCTGGAATCGTGAAACACATTCCATTTGATATTGGTGGTAAACTAGAATTTATAGCCTATAGTTGTTGGCATGGGAAGCTCTATTTTCCTCTCCAGCCTGACCATTGTCTTGACCAGAAAGAATACATTTTCGCTATTCAGCCAAGTTCTATTTGAGAAGCTTGTCAGGATTTAGGAAGCTCTTATGTAGCCCTTCCCTAGTTTCACGCCCAAGGAATACGCGGGTAACATTTGCTGTGAATAAATCAATATGACTGATGCACTAGAAATGCAGTTTGAAAAGGGCAGCAGCCTTCTAAAAGCTTTGGAAGCTAACTTTTAACTTTAGAGATAGGGTTGAAAGTTGAAATTCACATAGTGGTATTATAGCCATTATCTTTTCTCATGTTATAAAAGAACTATAACTCACTAGGACTTATTGCAACAGTGAGAACCTTTTCAAGAGATGATGAAAAATAATCATTGCTCTGTAGGACTACCAGATAATTTGGCTTATTCTGGGAAAAAATCCTGTTTATTTTATTAACCATTCATATATTGGTTTGTGATTAGAATAAGCTTTAAGAAGTGACATGACTCTAACAGAACTAAGAGAGCAGAATCATTCTCTATATCTAAAATGCAATTCTGTACAACATAGACTTCCTTTAATAAAATCAGAGAGTAAATGGTAGACATTTCAACCTAATAACATATTATTTTCTGATGAAATAGTGGTCATGATGCATTTTGGTATGAATATTTACAAAGTAATAATGTGTAATAAAGATATTACTGAGTTTACAGACAATATTTGGGAAGAGTGGAATTCTAACTTCAAAAAAAAGTACTTGTGAACACACGGTTTACAGTTTTGTTTTATTTTTTTCAGTTTTTTGGCTAGGGCTGGGTTTGAACCTGCCACCTCTGACATATGGGGCCAGTGCCCTATCCCTTTGAGCCATAAGCACCACTCTTCAAGGTTTACAATTGTAGTAGCTATACATGATAGCTAGGCATGGCAGAGACAAAAATAACACCTGCTGAACATTTTAAAGTGTTTTACAGGCAAATAACTACTTACAAAGCAACAAAACAGAGATGCTGCAGTAATAAGGCTGGTCCGTGAAAGAAATGAAAGTCACATTCAGAAAAAAGGGAAGATGGTGATAGTTGTCACTAGGGCTTAACATGGATTCCAGAAATGTTTATTCTTGTACATCAAGCTTTGTAAGAATTCTAGAAAAAAATTACCAAGCAGAAGTTGAGCTCAGGCTGCTTCGTTTCTTATGTAGATAGAAGTTTGATTTGAGGGCTCTCTCTGTGTTAGACAGACTGATTTTAATACTAATACGATTCCAAAAGTTTGCAATATTATCTTTTATTTACTGATTTATTTTATACAGAGGAAGTAACAATAGTAAAGTATTTAGAGAGGATTGAATTGAAAAGTCATGATGTTTGTGTTTTTATTATTTTTAAAATTTAATTAAAAAAATTGTTGGCACGCTATATTTAAGATTTTATTTTGGTTTCTGGAAAGATGGGACAAACATGAAAGTAGAGAGAAGAATGCTATAGGCTAAAGATACCGCCTCTGATTTCTAGAAATCTTACAATATAATGGAAAAATAAGAAAAGTGCTCTCACCGGGTAAGAATAGTTGCTATAAAGGACCACAGAGTAGGGAAAGAGAGAGGAAAAAGACAGATTGCATGTTGCCACTTTGAATGCATTCCTAGGGCACAGGTATTCTTTCTAACCCTTAAAAAAACAACACTTAATTGGAAGTGGAAAGATTAAACAATTAGAGATCAAGAATCATGCCAATAGTAATTTGTTGGGATTGACTGGGGTGGAGATAAATATTGTACTTCAATCAGAAAATATTTCCTGACATTGCCAATTAAAACTCTCTCTGGTACCACAAAAATTTCTTTTCTCCACTATGTAATTTATCTCTTCTTTCTCTCTTCACTAGAAGTTGCTAATTTTTTTCCGTGTTCTCTTATACAATTCGGTTTTCCCTCTCAGTAACATGCTGACATACTTAGCAAACAGAAGCTTGGAGATTAGTAGAAAAAAACATTTCATAAAATATGCTCTTTGGGCTCTTCGTGACTCCCAAGACTATATCCTAAAGATCCTATTAATGTATTCAGTCCAGCAAAATAAGTGTCTGCAAAAGATAGATATCCTAAAATTTATTTTTATTTATTTATTTATTTATTTTTTAGAGACAGAGTCTCACTTTGTTGCCCTCAGCACAGAGCCATGGCATCACAGAGCAACCTCCAGCTCTTGGACTTAGGTGATTCTCTTGCCTCAGCCTTCTAAGTAGCTGGGAGTACAGCTGCCTGCCACAATACCCAGCTACTGTTTTGTTGCAGTTTGGCCAGGGCCAGGTACCAACCCACCACCCTTGGTATATGTGGCCTGGCACCCTACTCACTGACCCACAGGCACCACCCTACATGCTAAAATTTAGTTACCTAGTAAAATATAGTTACCTAGATAGAAAAATATCCCCACTATAAGTTAAAAATTTCTTAGTACTTATTTTTCTAAAACATAAAACTTATTCACATAATGCTTGTTGGCAATCAAAGTCTCTTAGAAATGAAACTACTGTGTTATAACAAAAACACATACCCCTACACTCAAAATAAACCCCCAAACAAACATAAAACTCTCCCCTTTTCTCTTTTAAGCCAAAAAATTATTCCAATTATTCAATATAAGTTAGGTAGTTAATGAGAATTCAGATTCAAAATTGTAATCTCATCAAGTAGTTTTGAGAAAAGATTAGAAATTGAAGAAAATATTGACAAAAGGATTAGAGGAGTACAGTGTGACTGTCTGGCACCTTTTTAAAATCTAAAGAAGTTTGAGAGCTGGCTAAATGTCCTAGACCATTTCATGCTGCCAAAACAGAACATCTGAGCCTTGGAAATTTATTAAGAAAAGTGACTTATTTGGCCTATAATTCTTGTGACTGGAAAGTTCAAGGGTAGGGAGCTGCCTCTGGTGAGGGCTTCATGGTGTGGTAACTCATGGGAGAAAGTGGAAGGGGAATGGGTGTGTGCAAAGAGATCGTGTGGAAAGTGGAAGCAAGGGAGGTAGACCAAGAAAGTCAAGTCCACTCAACAGCCTATGTTCTCACAAGTCCATGAACTCCCTTGCTTATCCCTGTGGGAGAGAGTTAACCTGTTCATGAGGGATCTGCTCCCATGGCCCAACACCTCACTAGACTCCACTTCCCAACACTACCACATAAAGGATCAAATTTGAATATGAGTTTTGGCAGAGATGATCCACATCCAAACCATAATCCTAGGTATTGATCAGGGTCAATGAGAAGGATGAGCTTCTATTCATAGATTCCTTAGCTGAGATATTCATTAAAGGAGGTTCCATTCAATATAGTACACACTGCTATGAAGAAAATCATTCACAAAGGACAAAAAAGAATTGTTATCAGAAAATAACATTTGACATGATAAAACAACCCATAGCTCTAGTCAAGAAGGAGTTCCGTGTATTGCTTCTCATGTAAGAGGACTGGACATCAGGCTATTTATGTGGACTGGGCTTTGCCTGCGTTTGGTAATAAGTGAAAGAAGGCAAATGTATTTGGTACCATAGAGTCCATGAGCAAGTAGATAAAGAAGATTCATAATAGACATCTGCTGAATAACATTCAATGGTGGACATAGAGGAAGGGAATGTAAAGTAAAACAAAATAAAAGACTTGGAATTCATTACAAGAATAACAGGAGAGTCAAGAAAATGTTGTCTGAGAAATTCATGGGAAAGGTTGTTTTAAAAGTAAGAAAATATTCAGTTGGAAGAATATCAAGAAATTAAGGAAAATCAAGACTAAAATGCTTATTGGCCTTGAAGTTAGGACAATCTCAAGGATTTAGTGACACAAGTGCCATAACAGTCTTGATAAAAAGAAGCCAGATTGAAAAATGAAACCAGATTGAGGAGCAATGAATAATGAGAACGTGACAACAGGAGGTAGATTAATCTTCCAATTCATGTCTGTGATGGGAAGAGTGAGCAAGCAGGGTAAAGAGAATAAGATAGAGGTTGAAAAACAATTTTATACATAGGTAGGAAGCAGGTAAAATGGGGTCCTTGAAGCTTAAGAAGAGTTAACTGAAAGACAAATTTAAATTGATAAGTTTGGATTAAAAATTATATATAAATCTGAGGGAAATGAATATACTATTTATCACTATTTAATTAAATGAAATTAAATATCTGTTTCTCACATCGCGGTGACTTTAAAATTACAAAGATTTGTTAATACCAAAGTCAATTATTTCAATGCTCATTTGTAACTTTTAACCATGCTAATGAAAAGAAATTCCTATTTAGTCATGATAGGTAAATTCGGAAAACTAAATAATCATGCATTCATTGATAATCTTTAATAGGTACGAGTTCTGACAATTAAGTTTGCAAACTTGCCACTGTTTGCTACAAACAACTCAGTACGGTTTTGTAACCTTGGTATATCAGTCTCTCACAGTTGTGTTTTTGTTGACAAGTGTGGTATCTTGCTGAGTGGTGTTTTTAATCCTTGTGTGTTTTTGTGTGCTGTCTAGATGATGCTGGAGCTTGGATTAGAGCAACACACAAACATTAAATTTTTTGTTAAACATGAAAAGAGTGGTGGTGAAATCAGGGTAAGGCCAGTCCAAGTTTATGGGGATGATACCCTGAGAAAATGGACGTGTACAAATGGAGGAAAAGTTTTTCTGATGAGAGAAAAGGCATCACTGATGAAGGCAGATCAGAGTGGGTCAGTAAGGAAGAGAACTGATGGAAACATTAAAAAAAAATCCTTTGAATTGTGCATCAAAATTATTGGCTAACTGTGACAAGCATAGCAGACCAAGTGACCATCAAGTTTATGACTATGTCCTAGAAAAAGTGAAGCCATTCATTCCCTTTTGCTTTTGAAATACATGCTCTCTTGGCTAAATAAATACCCACTTACTGTGATGTTATGGAAGATAATCCTAATAGTTCTGACAAACATAAAATGAGTTGGAAAATTATTGACCACAATTTATTTTTAAAAAATAAAATGGTGATACAATACCCTTATATTTATAGACCATGGTATTCATAAAGTTGGAAATTTATGGACACCCTGTATATTTTTATATATAATATATATAAATTTATGTCTTAATCCATTTGACATTTTTATTTTTCTACTTTGGAGAGAACTAAAATAAAATTTATGCATGTATTTTATTTTGTTTATCTAATTTTACTGCACTTTAATAAAATGTATGTTTTCTCCAGAATTCATAACATTTTCTAAATCCTCTCAAGAATGATCTACATCAGTGGTTCTCAACCTTCCTAATGCTGTGGCCCTTTAATACAGTTCCTGTGGATCGTGACCCACAGATTGAGAACCGCTGATCTACTCACTTCCACCTACTCATTAAAGATAGGATTTAAAACTTTGCCTGGAAAACAGAAATGTTACCTACCCAGTTAAAAATAAATAAATAAAATAACTTCCACGTCTTCATGCTTCATGGAACAATAAGAAGGATCCACAGCAGTGTGCCATTTCTGTAACAGCAACTCTCATAAATTAATAATAACAAGGAAATTAAAAACCTATATTGGCACCTCTGTTGCTTTCTTTCTTTCATTAGTAAAGACTTAGTTCGTTGCTTTTTTTATGTTGCTGTTGCAGAAATACTCATTCCCCTTGCTCAACATGGGTTATACAGACACTGGAGACTCCAATACAAGGAAATAATTTTTAAAATGAATAATATTGATACAGCTATGGCTGTTACTGGTGTCAGAAGTTTGTCAAAACCAAAGCCAGTCTTTGTATCCATAACCGTCGGAGGCAAGACCCTACCTCTGATGTCCTTCAGAACTCCAGGGAAGAAACTGGTAGTCAGTGCCCAAAGGCTGGCAGAGTTGAGCAGTTCTGAATCAGACATACAAGAAGCTCAGAAACAAGGCAGAAATAAGGCAGACCTGGAGTTGAATGCACTCACCCTGTCCCTTGGCAGTTTTTTAAAATCTCTCATCTAAGCTATCCTGTCATCTATTTTTCTGAATTATTGCCCTCGCCACTTTGCTGACTTCTCTGCCTTCCCATCTGCCTCCCATAAGTTCTCCAGGGAGTAACCCAGGCTGCTCATTACAAGCATATCAATAAGCTCCTCTTAGCCCCCTGCTCAATGGTGCGTGGGAGGCTTCAAGTTTCCCCACTCCCGTTTCTGACCTCATCTGCTGGATTATTTTCCTTTTTCACTTCGTTCTCCACACATCAGCTTCCAGGACAGTCTTCAAATAATAGGCAAGCTCCACCTCAAAGCTTTTCTGTTGGTGATTCCTCTGCCTAGAATAATCTTTGTCTCACCACATTAAACATCCTCTCCAAAGTCATCTTCTCTTTGAACCCCAAATTAATTAACACGACATAATATGCAACCCCGTTATCTTCAATCTCTTGCCTTCATTACATTTTCATGGCCCTAATTACCTTCTAACTTACTATGTCAATTAATTATTTTAATTTTGTTTACTATCTCTTTCCACTGGAATGCGAACCACAAAAAGGATGTATGTTTGAGTGATAGATTCATTTTTCTATTCTGGTTCCTACTATAAGAGTTGGCACATAGTGAGCCCTCAGTAAGTAAGGTGACCAAACCAGACGTCCCACTTTTGGCAGGACAGTCCAAATTTTTAACAATTTGTCCTGCATCCTGTGGCATTTTTAAAAAGTCCCAATTTTTGGAAAGAATGCATGACAAGCTAGGGAACAGCGGGAGAACAGGAAGGGAATAGATGGTTTTCAGCTGCCATGTGGCTATTTCACCAGGATATGAGTTTTATATTATTTTTGTTAATTTTATAATGTTAAACTTTAATAATAACAAATACTTGTTGAGAACTGATTATCAAGATCTGCTTATCAAAGTTCACATTTGTTGATCAGTTGTTAGAATTC
>CAUYQV010063260.1:0-54744 GCA_963574575.1 Galagoides demidoff
CCGGACAATTAAAGAATGAAAATATAACTGAGAAAATGACATGAAGGCTGTGTTGATCAGTTTGATGGAAGTATTTCAGATTGCATGTGAAAACCCCACACTGTACCCCAGAAGTGCATTAATGTACATAGTTACCATTCAATAAAAATAAAAAATAAAAAAAAGAATGAAAATAGACAGCTGTTTGTCTATTTAGACACCCGCACCTACCTAAAGGCACAGCGTGGGATGGTGGTGGTAGATCAGCTGATTTCCTGAGGGCTCGCTAAATTATAATACTAAAAGAGAAGCCTATATTCTGACCCCAAGCCCTAACCCACAATATGTGGTTGGTAGTAAGTTATAGACACCAAAGAAAAAGATAAACCAGGAAAAGATGTCATTCCTCAGAAACACGCCAGTATACCTTGTACAGCCTGTCATTGGCTGGGCACAGCACAGCCATTACCTGAGTATCTGAGTATCTGCATACACAGATTCCACCATTCTCAATAAACAGGATTCATCATCAGGGTCCTTTCCTCTTTGGTCAGATTTATACTGTCCCACTTCAGTCCTCAGCGAACATATTTATTTCCTCCTCCCCTTCTGCCACTATTCTTAAAGGTAAAAATATTTACCTTCAAAAATATTCACTCTTTCACACAGACAGCTGGAACTGAGGGCAGTTTTACAAACAACCTCATCCTTCATATCTGAGGGCAACGCTAAGAAATAACTTAGGGAGAAAAGTTATCTTGATAGGAAATTCAGCCTGCCTCTGTCAAACAGTATCTTGGCTAATTATAAGCTTAATCCCACTGGCAGTTTTCTTCAGGGGCTTTCAGGGGCCTAAATGGAAGAGATCCAAATAATATTCTCTCACTAGCTCCTAGATACAAAAAGGGCCAAATAGCAATACTTGTAAATTTCAAGCACCCCTAGCCAGTCAAACCAGAGGATTCCTGGGCCCAAAACTACCAACTCAACTCAGATCCTAGAAACAAGGCTCATCTCTGTTTTGAATGGCTCCAATCATAAAAATTTAATCATAGGTGTGGGAGGGGGGACAAAAAGTGTGAAAGAGAGGAAGAATGATGGAGAACAAAGTTTAGCTCTGCATTTCCAGAAAGAAACAAGGCAGGAACAAAGCAAAGAAAACTTGGAGAGAAAAGTGAGAAGGAAAAATGAGTCTAATGTTCTGCATATGCCTACCTGACTACACATGCTCACTTATAACATGCACAAGCATAAGCATACATGAACACACTCACTCAGCCATGAATTCAAACTGGAAGGCAACTAAGAAGCCTTCTGTAACCTGCCTGACTTTGCCAAATACTTCACAAAGTCAGCACCAACAACAGTAGCAAAGGAGCCTTTAAAAAAGAGCTCCTCTGACTTTCCTTTACACTGATCTGTTATAAACTGGGTCCCCTTCTCCTCCTGCTGTTACTTAAGCCAGCTGTAGCCATCAAAAAGTCTGGCAAAGCAGCTTGAAAATCATTCTGGATGTACTAGGAAAGTCTGAAGCCTTTACAGAAGGACAAAAAAATGAGCCCCAAGGGATTTGGAGCTCATTTTAATTACCCAGAAAGGCTGGCCATGGAGCCCCCTCCTAGCTCTCATGGCCATGCCTCTGCATGGGAGCTCCATTTCCAGGTCACCCCAGTACATACACTATAGCAGGCGCACATCAGGTGTGGCTCACAGTGGACACACACACCTCTTGGCTCCTCAAGGCCCTCCTCACAGTAATCCCAAAACAATTAGCACTGACCCCATCCTTAGAGTATAGACCATTCTCAGGACACCCAGTTGTCATGCCACAGTGCCCTAGAATTCAACTGGCCACCTCCCTAGAACAGCAACCTACACAGACTTCAAACAGTGGCTATAGTACTAAGTATTACATCACAGAAAAACTCCAAAGCTGGTATCAGGTATACACAGAATAGAGAGTTGTTTGTATTGAGTGCTTTTGAGGGAAAGAAAGAGCAACTTGCTTTTAGTATGCACACATATGCCACATACACATCTAGTTTGTGGTATAGCCGAGACTGGAAGCAATCAGCAGGTTCCCATTTCAGCTGGCTTTTCAGCTAGCTGAGAGCTAAGCCGTAGGTAAATAGGACCCAAAATAGCAGAATAGGCTTGGGAGAAGTGGGAGGAAGGCAGTTTGTTGATAAGTTGAGACCACTAAAAGGTAAGCAATTAGGATAAAGTCTCTTATTTCCCAAGTTTGTCAGGGGTACCCCCAAATCAGTGCTATAAAATTAGTATCAAAGGTCTCAGCCTCTTTAGGAAGCACATACTCTGCTATAACTACAAAGCAATGAATTCAGTTGACAGGCTCTATGGACATTGCTCAAGAATAAAGTAAAAATCACCCAAGGACCCACCACAAACTCCCCAGAAAGGTTCTTCCCTATATCAGGCAATTCTACTCAATGGAAACTTACTCAAAGGCAAAGAAGAGTGTACATGTTCCCAGGATGAGGAAAAGGGTCAAGTAGAAGATGCCTTTTTGTCGGGCCATCATGACACGGCCATCACAGCAAAAGGTATTCCTTCCTGGGAGCTTCTCCCATTTCCGTGTCACTTTCTTTCTCACCACCATCACAGACATGATTGTAATTCCTGGTCCAAGATGGGCTTTGTGATTACACAAGAGAAGAAACAGAGGCTGAGCCCAGCTTTGAAATCACGTTGACTGCTATTGCTGCTGCTGAGTCAAACATCATCAAAAGTCCAATTTCTGGCCCTAAGAGAAAGCATAGAAGAAAAAAAATGAGGTAGGAATAAGAAAATGCAGTTCAATGCTCCTTTTTCAGAGGCAGAAA
The DNA here is from genome assembly GCA_963574575.1 of Galagoides demidoff. NCBI lineage: Eukaryota > Metazoa > Chordata > Mammalia > Primates > Galagidae > Galagoides > Galagoides demidoff. The sequence goes on from CAUYQV010063260.1 coordinate 2,823, forward strand.
GATGAACACTATATGAGGGAGTAGGGATGGGGAAGTAAAAAAAGTTGATTTACAATCTGTGTTTGTCCTCTAAAAGGAGAAATGGTTTAAGTTTCTTGACAAAAAGAAGGGGCTAGTATTTCTTCATAAATAAACCTCTGTGCTTCCAATCTAATACTGACAATATGATAATCATAGAACCTCGGAACTAAAGAGGACTTTATAGGTGACTGCCCCAATTGCTTTGTTTTGTAAACAAGTAAACTGAATACCAGAGAAAGAAAATAAGTTATCCAGGACCACACAGCAGCAAAAAAACATATCTTCTAACTTCCAGGCCAGGGCATGTTCTACTATGCCACAGTGTTCTTTAATCATCACCAAGAGAACTCTAAAAATAATAGAGTTTCTGTCCTTACAGAGCCTCCCTCCCCTCTCCTCCTCCACTCCTTCACCTTCTTTCTTCAATTAGCTACTCAAATATGAATCATATCAGGGAACAAGTGACCCTCTGGCAGAGCTAGGAGGTTCTGGACATTCTGTACACATAGACTCATTGTATTTACACAAAACAGATTTCCCCTAATCAAACCCTCTGTAACTTCCTGAGTCCAGGAAATGAAACAATCTTGCTAGTCTAGCCCAACATTTGTGGGAATCTTAATGAAACCACATCATAGACCTGCAGGTGAAAGACTAACTTAAGCAGGAGAGATTCTGGAAGGATTGGTGACTGATGATGAGTGGTTGGGGGGATGGGGGGATGGCAGCAGCTAAGAAAAGTCATAACGACGCTTTCTGGGAAATTTCATAAGTACCATCTCCACTCAGCATCCTGAATTCCCAGGCCTAGCCTTTCTCAGCCACTGCCACCCTTCTCCTCTCAGGTGCGGTGCTGTGGCCTCTACTGATACCACATGCCCCATGCTGGCAAGACCGAGGCGGAAGCCAGTAGCCAGACTGACGAAGGGAGAAATAACCAACTGGAGATCATTCGGAGCTGGAGAGGGGCAAAGGTCCAAAAAGAGACCAGGAGATAAGCAGGGAAATGAGAAGGTATAAGAGTTTGGGAAGGGAAGAGGGACCCAGAGGTGCAGAGAACACTTCCTTTGTGTAAAACTAACCTGGAAAACAATCTCCCGATAAACCGGCCCAGCAGGGGAGAAGAGACCAGGAAGGGGAACCCAGCCTGGGAGAACAAAGATCAAAATCTGTCGGGAAGCAGCGACCGACCCACCAGCCAGTTGTCCGAGGCCCGAGTCGCGGGCCTGGCCGCGGGTGCGGCCTCAGGAGGCCGGTCCTGTCTCTGCCACGCAACGGACCACCGCCCCAGGCAGGTTGGGACTCATGCCACATCCACACGCACACGCATTCACACGCTCGTACACACTCACACACGCCCCGCCACGTGTAGTCACCTCGAGCCAGAAGATCGGTGGCTGCCGAGTTGAGAAGGGCGGTGCCAACGTCCCCGCGTCCCGGCTCAGCTGAAGGGTAGGCAACCCACCCGGCAACCGAGCCCAAGAGACCCCCCACCCCCACCCCTTGTTACCTGAACGAGGGAGACCGAACTCGGCCGGCAACTGAGGGCAGGAAGTGGACTGTCCCAGGGGACCGTGTCGGCTGCCAAAGGTGACAGCGACTTCTCCTCCCCTGTCGGGAGGCTGTCTCCTGACAAGGGGCCCCACTGGTCCGGGCCCTAAAACAGCTGTGGCAACCGCCCACCACTGTCCGAATGGAACGCTCCTCACGTCACTAGGTCGCTCCAGTAGTTGCTCGCCTTCCATTGGTCGATAGGACTCGGCGCCTCCGCCCCTGCAGCCCCTGCCCCGAACTCCCATTGGCTACTACAAACGCCACTCGACGGCGCCTCCGCCCACTCCCCACCCATCTCCCTGCTACAAGCCCACCTGCCAAGCCACTGCCAGCCTCTCTCTGGGGTCCGCGCGCCAGTATGTGAAGAGTAGCCTTCTGTTAAATACAGTTACGCAGAGACCGAGATGAAGGGGAGTGCTGATGGGACAGGGAAGGACAGGGACCAGCCTCCGCTCACACACATACATGGTGAGATGCTGAAGCAACACTAGCTCACAGATCCGTGTGCTCACGCCAAACTAGGTCTTCCCTGGGCCTCGCCAGCTCTGCTTGCATTAAAATCAGCTGAAACTCGAGATTTTATTCTTTGTCGGCACAAAGACAAGTCCTCTGCCTCCCGAGTCTCATTCAGTAGCAGCTCTCCCCCCAGGCCTCACCCCACCTCCGTCCCAGTAACCCTGGCCTGCATCTCTAAGGTTTCTTGGATCAAAACAAACAAACATTAAAAGGATGTTAAAAGAGATAACTGTCCCCAAGAACATTTTGCATCACCAAAACCAAGTAAATGATTAATGGAGCTGACTCCAATTAGAGAAACTCCACTGAGAGGAAATAAATTCTTCCAGGTAGGTACTGAAGTAAAGATTATAAAGAAGGTTTTAAATTCCTATTAGATTTGGAGAACTTATGATAATTGGGAGGGGGGTAATCCAAGGCAGAATTCTCATCCACAAACCAGATACAGATTCTTTCCTTCTGCCACCTCCCTCTGTGGTTACTGCCCCATGAAACACTGCTACTAATCCTGCTGGAGTGAATTGTATCCTTTAGAAGTTTGATATTGAAGTGAGGAAACAGTTGAGAACCAAAGTATTGTCTTATCGGGTGACTTTAAAGAGTGCTGGATCTGTTTCCACTAGGATGGCTCTTGCGTTCCTAATTAAGACAAAATACTGAAGGTGGCCCCTGTTTACCTGCCACACTGTTGGAAGAAAGTGCCTACATTATCAGCCTACGTTTTCCTAAGCTTGATAAAAGTTTCTCTGGAGTGAGGGTATTTGGAATTAGTACAGAAAAGACTGTACTAAGAGACTGAGGCAGTTCTTTTTAGTTGAGGGACCATATACACGGTCAAGAACTATTTCTTCTTTGTAGTATTTGGATTCCACACAATGTGAAACAAAAACCTACATAAGAGTAATTACATTTTTTACTTTCATGGCACCCTTCAATCAAAAATTTAGAAGGATTAAAAAATTCAGAAGGTAATTATCTTGTCAGAGAGATGTGTTATAATTAATGTGTAGAGGAAAATTTGTCTTTATAAAGTTTCTATTGTGCCTTAGCACTCATGCTAATTATAATCATCAATTTATTCCTTATGAAGCATAAGATCAGTATTATTGCCTTCAATTCTCACCTTTGAATTCTGAAGGGTCCTGGTATCACACACTTGGTATGGATTTCCAAGCCTGTGTATGCCTGATGCCCTTGAGAATAGTATGGTCACCCCAGCTGCCATCCTTCTGACTGTGGAGTAGTCAAGATTAAGCCTCCACAGTACCCAAACATACTTTGTCCATAGCCCAGGTGCAGATGAAGCCTGGAGAGTCCTGGAATTGATGTGTCACAGCGACACATTCCTCAGCTCTGCGACACATTCCTCAGCTCTGCCCCTCCCTGTTCTGGTCACATTCCCTCTGGGATTAAGTGGCTATGTAAGTCAGGCTTGTTTTATTACAATCATGCTCAACACTAAGAGAAAAAAATTTTAAATGTATATGGACAAATACTCCATAGCACTTCCTTCTGTGTAATTACATCATTTTATACAATCCTTAAAGTCTTAATACACACACACACAATTGTGACTATAAAGTGAGATGATTTTTTTCTTTTTTTTCTCTTTTTTTTTTCAACAAACCTCCCACTTTGTCCATCCAAATCAGCATTGACTCTTTTGAAGGGGAGTTACAGTCACATGATAAGTACTAGAATCACCTCAAGAATCAAGGTACATTCCATTTTTATAAGACAGTTCATTGTGCTATAACATATATTCTGGAGTGATGGCTTAAAAATATCTGTCTCTGGGTGGTGCCTGTAGCTCAAGCAGAGACTCCCTTCTGGAACCACCCAGAAACCCCTTCAGTACTTCATCCAGGAACAGACACAAAAAAATCAGCCCCCATCTTGCATTCAAGCTCATGACAGCTCCTATTTCTCTATTTTTCTCTAGCTTCAACCCTCCCATGTCCCCTTGCCCTCCTTCCCACACACATGTCCCTTTTCACCCCACCTTATATTTACACTCTTCTTCCTACTTTCTGACTGTGTGTGTGTAGAATGAATTGATAAGCAAAATAAAGAACCACAGAATGCCATAACCACCCATGATCAGCTAGCGTTCTTAAGAAACATTTGTTTTTTCTGAGGCCTGGGCTGCTATCACTGACATAGAAGAGGCACATGGCATGTAGCATGGAAAGCACATAGGCCAGGCACACCTAGGTTCAAATTCTGGCTCTGATACTTAATAGCTTGTGTAACCTTTGGCAAGCAATTTATCCCTTCTGAGCCCATTTCCTCATCTGTAAAACAAAGTTCATTGAATTATGAAGGGGATTAGAGATAATTTTTGCTAAATGTCCGACATGGATGAGAAACACAATCAATGCTATGTTATGATGACATCTCCTTAACTGCCATTTGCCACCTTCCTCCTCTAGCCACACTGCTGATGGGAGTTAAAAGGTAGGAAGAATGAGACCCCTTCTTCACTTTGTAGAGCTAATGTGTTCCATGTGCCACCATGTTTTCATAGCCTCTAAATTCATCACTGAATGGAATCCTCATCGGACTAGCAACTTGGTTTTCCAGAGTCCTCCACCCCCAGCCCCTAACTGGGAAAGGCTTGGGTAGTAACCTTGTTCTAATCCAGTAGCTGATCTTTTAGCATGATCTTCTCAAGTGAATCCTCAATATTGCTGCCACATTACCTTTTGCAACAGATGAGAGAGAAATGGAATTGCTTTCATGTTCCCAGCACTGTGCTGGGATTGTTAGCTTCTCTCAGAAACTGAGCCGCACCATAAAAGATACCAGTTCAGGCTCAGCGCCTGTGGCTCAAACGGCTAAGGTGCCAGCCACATACACCTGAGCTGGCAGGTTCGAATCCAGCCTGGGCCCACCAAACAACAATGACGGCTGCAACCAAAGAATAGCCAGGTGTTGTGGCGGGTGCCTGTAATCCCAGCTACTTGGGAGGTGGAGGCAGGAGACTCGCTTGAGCCCAGGAGTTGGAGGTTGCTGTGAGCTGTGACGCCACAGTACTCTACCCAGGGCGAGAGCTTGAGGCTCTGTCTCAAAAAAAAAAAAAAAAAAAAAAGATACCAGTTCAGGAAAGCCAAGCACACCAAAAGCCCAATCAAAAATGGCCTGGGGTGGCAGGGAAAGTGTTCATCACAGTGCAAACTGAACTGCTTGAAACTGACCCTCTGTTTCTGCCTCTGCTGCCTGGCTTCTCCCACTGGTTCCCAACTGGCTTCATCTCTAGACCATGGATTTCCAATTCAAACTGGAATGGCTTTAGATGCTATGCTTGAATTCTCTTAGACTATCCTCTCATTAAACAAGAATCATAATAACAGCAAAAGAAACCATTTACTGAGGACCTCCTCTGAGCCAGAGATTGTGGCAGGTGCTTTATACTGATTAGGTTCCCAGGTTATGGTCTAAACAATGTCCAAGTGAGAGCATCTGATACTAACCTGGCACAGTCCTGGTCTCTGACTCTGCCCAGCCCTCTCATTCTAAGAGCTGATTTCAAGAGATTATGTAGCCCAAAAGTATAAACCGGCTTACCAGTCAATCATAAAGTATGTACTGAGCACTCACAGTTTGGCAGCTGGTACAATGGGAAATACCAAAGAACTGTATGACATAATCCCAGCCTGCAAGGAACCTAAACTATTCTAAGAAAGAAAAGACTAACACCTGTGAAGTCATTAAAGATAAATACAAAACGGTGCAGAGTTAAATTCTCAACTATGCACAACAGAGTCCCCAACTTCTTAAGATCTTACCTCAGATCTCCCAATACTCAGTACCCTCTCCAATACTGTTGGTAGAAGAGGAAGTTGGCAAAAAAAAAAAAAAAATCTTTCAGCAAGGCTATTTGGTAGTATCTCCTAACAATTTCACATTACATAACCATTGACTGAACAATCCTACTTCCATCTAGTAATGTTCAAACATAGTATGTTCAAAGATGTTCACTATGGCATTGTTTTAACTGCAAAATTTAACAAACAAAAAGATTGCTAGCTACTGGACACCCATATAGTGGTGTACCATGCAGCAAAAACGATGAGATATAACACACATTACAGAAAAGTACGGACCATTGCCTTCCTGTGTATATGTTAATGAAAATTTTACATTAAAAAAATTTTTTTTCAAGACAGAGTCACAAGCTGTCACCCTGTTGCAAGTGCCATGGCATCACAGCTCACAGCAACTTCAGACTCTTGAGCTTAAGCAATTCTTTGGCCTCAGCCTCCCAAGTAGCTGGGACTACAGGAGCCCACCACAGTGCCTGGCTATTTTGTTATTATTGTTGTTGTCATTGTTGTTCGGCAGGCCTGGACTAGGTTGGAACCCACTACCCCTGATGTATGTGGCTGGTGCCCTAGCCACTGAGCTACAGGCACTGAGCCAAAATATTTTTTAAAAATTTTACTAGGCAAGTGGCACCCTCACTATACTGAGGGTGATGGGTTCGAACCCAGCCCCAGCCAAACTGCAACAAAAAATAGCAGGGCGTTATGGCGGGTACCTATAGATCCAGCTACTTTGGAGGCTGAGGCAAGAGAATTGCCTAAGCCCAAGAGCCGGAGGTTTCTGTGAGCTGTGATGCCACAGCACTCTACCAAGGGTGACAAAGTAAAAGTCTATCTCTAAAAAAAAAAATTTTACTAGGCACTAACATGTAAGTGCCCCCTATATATTAAGTTTAAAAAGCAAGTGTTTAAACATTTATAAAACCCAACTTTTCTAAAATAAAAAACGATTTTGCATGTATATGATTTTATGTATGTATATATGTATAAAATTATTTATGAAAAAAGTCTATATATGTATAAAAGTATTTACCTCTGGAGAGGGGGGATGGTGAGCAAACCTTTAAGCTTTACTTTCTACACTTCTTTAAGGTCTGAATTAGTTAGGGCATGTGTTAATTTTAGTACTAAATAAATAAATATTTTTTAAATTATTATAAGGCTTGTATGCCTCTTGTTCAATATGGCAGAATGACCACATGCATTTATCTCCGCTCCCTCCTCAGATAGTACAGGGATTTGAAAAGTATGAGCTGATAGAGCAAGGAAGAGAAGAAGGATATGAGAGGACAATATATTTCAAAAATTTCTAGAAGATAGAAATTGAGGGGAAGTGGGTTGAATGAACACACAGAAACTATAGCCATTAGGGAGCCAAACCAGTCCAGAAAAAGCTGCAGAAAACATAAAAGGAGACCTCCAGGAAAAATGGAAATAGGCGATTGTGACTTGGGCTGCAATGAACAATCTGGTACAGATATCTGTTTTATAGCGTGATCCGCAAGAGGATTATTAACGCTCACATCACTATGATATTAGACCCCTGAAGCAAAATGTTATTCTAATACCAATAATTTTATCCAATGGCAATGTTCATCAAAAAGCTAAAAAGTTCTAAAAGAATTTAAATTTTTTCAGATTTAAAAAAAATTAGAGAGGTGCTTATCCCACATTACATAACAACACCATCAGAGGCTGAGCTAGCATGCCATAATCCAGTAAATATTTCTGCAACAAGATGTCTAAATATTCCTATCAAATGGAATAAAGATGAAATAGCCTTACACAAGTTCAAATAAGGTTTTGCCATCAAAACGTGTGCTTGTGAACTTTAAAACTTTGGTTTTTAGGTCTTCTGCTGTTTAGGCTTATGAATTAGGGGTTGGGGTAGAAAAAGCCACTTTTTACTTAAATAAAGCCCTTATCCTCAAACATTTTATGTTTGTGTCTTTATTTTGCAGACATAAAATCTCCATGTAAAACAATGTATAGCTGCAACATTACTTTGAATACCAATGAGCTGGATAAAAACCTTAAGTGACTACCAGTAGGAAAACACATTAATATAGGATGAGAAATTCATGCTATCGAATACTGTACTCCCCCTGGAAGAATGAGATTACCTTGCAAAGGGTTTCTCAACCTCAGCCCTAGACATTAGGGGCTGAATAATGATTCATTGTGGGAGGGGGGAATGGTGCTATACTGTACCTCATAGGATGTTTAGCAACATTTTGGGCATCTACCCACTAGATGCCAGTAGCATCTTCTTAGCCCGGTTGTAACAACCAAAAATGTTTCTAGGCATTGTCACGTGTGATCTGGGGGTAAAACTGCACCTAGTTGGAAACCACTAGGGCTAATCACGTTCACAGCAGCCCTGATACATCGTTAAGTACAAAAAGCAAGAGGCAGAGTAACATTTATTACTTGATGCTGGTTTTATTCAATTAGAGATAAGTAATTGTTTGTTATAGAAAAAGCCTAACTAGCCATGCAAAAATCTGCTAGTGAGCACACTGGGAAGGTGAGGAGATCATGGGGTGGGGGGTGGGGGCTCCTCTATTTCATCCATTTATGTGCTGTTTTAATTTGGTACATTTTAATTTCAAAAATGTTTCTGAAAATAAAATACACAATTTGACAGTAAGGGGAAGGTCTAAAACTAGAAAAAGTCTTAGAAAAGGATATGTGGACAGGCTGGGAAGAAGCCCCCACTCAAGGTGGGTGTCCAGCAGAGTGCCCGGGGCACCTATGGCAGCTGGCGGCTGCTTCCAGCACCTGGGCCCTCTAAGAGGCTGAAACCATCATCTGACCGTCACACTGGAAGTACTGCAGTCTGATGGCAGGACACACATAACAGTCCTTCACCTGCACAGTCCTAACTTCTCCTGATCTGGGGGGTTCATTTCTTCCTTATTTTCCTTTGAGGCAGAAATTAAGGGAATCCTGCCAGGATTCAACTGCAAGAGCCAAGAGCTGAAAGATTCAGTTCTATTTCCACCTACTGGTAGGAAAAAAGACAACAAGGCACAGTTCAGAAAAGGCAGTACAAAACCTCAGATGCTCACACTGAACTGTTCCAACCCTGTAAGACCTCTATTCTCTGAACTTGTAGGGCAATAAAGCAACATCACAGAAATCACCAGTCAGTAGATAAGCACGATTACATTTAAAAGAGCTCAACATATCGATCAATTCAGCCATTGTGCAGTTTTTGTAGCATCTGCCTTTCCTCTGGCTGAGAATTCTCTCAAGAAAACACATAATGTCTTTATTTTAACATCCTCCTAAACACTGTCTCCTCTGATAAGGATATCTTCCTTAGCCTGTGTATGAGGGCCTCCAGGGCTATGACAAAGGCAGCTTCGCATGGAGGTAACAAACAAATAAAACCCCGCGATGGCCCTGTGGTTAGAAAGACTTGGATTCAGATCTCAGACTTTTCCATTTACTAGCAGTTGACCTTGAGCACATCACTTGCCCTCTCCAAGCTGCCATTTCTTCTTCCTATATGGTGTACCTCATAGGGCTGTTGTCAGGGTTAAAAGAGCTAGTGTATTCTGCACAGCACTCGATTCCAGGTGATAAGGATTCCATAGTAGCTATTTTTATTACTCAACAATTCTCCTGACTTCCACCCATTTCCCAACTGGAAAACCAAGGCAAAGGCTGATGCTCAAGAGGAAGAGAGCTGGACAGCAGGACACATCTGGCGCCACTCCCTCACCCTAGGTCATGGTGCAGGCCTCCCAAAACTCCCTGCCTTTCCCACGTCCCTCAGGAAGAGGATATCGTCTGTTGTCATAACACAGAGGCTCGCATATTTGTCTCATGACATGCATGTTTTCAGCCAGATGATCCAAATACTCCCTCCACTCAGGTGAAGGGTAGGCTCAGCTCAAAACAGCTAGACACCAATACCAGTGCTTTCACACGATGGTGATTTTATTTCAAAAAACAGAATGCCAGCAGCTGAGTCAGTAGAAGTCAGGTAGTAGAATTCAGTCTTCCAACATAAACAACTCCCCAAATCCACATTTATGGATTTGTCACCTAATTTTATACCAATTATATGTTCTTAAGTAAACCAGCATAGACAAGAATATATTAAAAAAAAAAAAGGGAAAATTCTACTAGCCTGCTACTTTAAAATAGTTTAGCGCCCTTAACAAAAATGTCTCATTGGGAGTCAATCATTAGGAAAAGATTTATCTGGTGCCTACATGGTATTAGATGATGAGCAGAAGAAAGTGACAAGGCACATGTTGCCCTCCATGGGCTCCTAGTCTAGCCAGAGAGGTGGATATGTCTCCAACTAGCCAGCCAGTCAGCGACAGGTGCAAAAACAAAGTGCGACATAACGGGGAGGAGAGAGGCTAACCATGTGGGTGGGTATGGGGACACAGGAGAGATCTCACACGAAAGATGACTCTTGCTCAGTTCTTCTAAGATAAGGATTAAGCCAAGAGAAAAGGGGGATGAAGGTAGGCAGAGAGGGGAATCCATGGGGCAAGAAGACCAGACACTTGAAATCCTACCGATGTTAACAGAAAACATTATGTGTGGACCCATGTTGTGAATGCACAGATTGTCCATTTGATAAGAGAGGACTAGAACTGATTAATATAGCTTCTCACTTAGTATTTTAAAAATTATTCTTTATAATGTCAATACCAAGCTCTGGAAAATGGATCGATGCAAAATTGTGGAACTGAGGAAATGAAGCAATTAACATCACTAACTATACTAGTTTCACCTTCTAAAGGCAAATATATTTAAGCATTAGTTAGGAGAGTTTTAGTGTACCACTATGAGATGTATATCCTGGCAAGAATGTATCAAAAATATTTGAGCAAATTACATTAACGCTGTTACACATGGTTATTTGCATTTCTTGTTTAATAAAGTTATTTAGTAAAGCAGTCCCATTTAGAGACCAAAATTACCAGACTGACTAAATCAGGATACAGATAGCAAATGGATTTTATACTGCATGCCAACTCTGATTAACTGGTAGAACCACTTGAGATGCTGTGGCCCATGTTGTGGTGATTGGTGACATCTGCCATGGGGGCAGTGGGTGGTTGGCTGCTCATATACCCAGGATGCCGTCCTTCACTTAAAGACTAAAGCAAAAGGGAAGGGGAAACAACTGATTTCTATTTACTGGGCCATAAAAACTCTCCCAATGTGTTTTCTTCTCAATACCTCTTTCCACTCTTTGCTCTCAATTCTGCCTCTGCATCTTCACTCTTTCAGCTAGAATCGGCCTGTCTGATCCAGTACATACCCCTCAAAGTCTAAATCAGGGGTCCTCAAACTTTTTAAAGAGGGGGCCAGTTCACCGTCCCTCAGACCATTGGAGGGCCGGACTGCGGGCCCCGGGATGAGTCGGCTGCTAAGCAGGACAGGCAGTGGCAGCAAAAACACCCAGCGGGCCGGATAAATGTCCTAGGTGGGCTGCATGTGGCCTGAGGGCCATAGTTTGAGAACACCTGGAAGACCCACTTTCCATGAAGCCCTTTCCAACAATGTCCCGTCCTCACTGAGTTCCACATGACTTGAGACATCATTTAGAAGTTTATAAGTCAGTTGGTTACTTGACATTTAGAAATGTTTGCCTGTAGAAAAGGTGATGCACATATTAAATGTCGATTGGTAACCTATGCTAGCCTATAAACCATCTAAATAATATGGGAAAAAAATAATTTGTCAGAAAGGTCATTTAAAGATAAATTAGGATGAACTATTTGGGGGTAGGGGTGGAGGTTACACTCCTAGAAAATACTCAAAAATTGGCAGCTCCCGTAGCTCAGGGGGTAGGGTGACGGCCACATACACTGAGGCTGGTGGGTTCAAACCCAGCCTGGGCCAGGTAAAACCACAATGACAACTGCAACAAAAAAGTAGCTGGGTGTCATGGCAGGTGCCTATAGTCCTGGCTACTTGGGAGGCTGAGACAAGATAATTGCTTAAGCTTAAGAGTTTGAGGTTGCTGTGAGCTGTGACAACATAGCACTCTACCCAGGGTGATAGCTTGAAACTCTGTCTTTTAAAAAAAAGGATGAGCTGGGTCTCCCTGGGGCAGGAAGTGGGGTGGTGGTCAGGGAACAAAAAAAGAATTCCTGGTGCCCACTGGCAGACGGGACTCTGCAGGTGGAAATGCCAGAAGAGGAGTTTAAGTTGCTACTGAGGGGAAGGTGGCATAAGTGCCCTCCCCATCAGGGCCACGGGCTCTTCATTGACCTCTATGTTGCTCATGGATGCTTCTGTTGGGTGATGGGTATGGTGGAGAGAGCTCAAAGAGGAGGGCCACTGGGTGACCCTGGGTCACAGTTATCTAATCCTCATCATTACATGAGAATGAAAAAGTAAATTCTATTGCAATTCTAGAGATCAAAATGTAACAATCCCCCTCCCCCAATAATACCAGTAGTGTCATTGTTGATAATTTAAAATACTGGTTTATTTGGAGGAGAATAAAAAAAGAAATGGAAATTTGATGGAGACATTCTGAAGCATTTCTAAGCTTTGGTCTGGGTAGCTCACAAACTCAAATACCTATGGGGTCCAGGCAGATAACCGAGAGGGTACTAAGGGTGAAGTGGTGGAAACAGGAGAGGCAGCGCAGAGACTATGGACCCTGTCTAAAACTGGTCAGAATCAACTTCAAATAATAACAGCCAAGCATTGAAGGAGTGTTGCGTTTCAGCCCCTGACTTCTTTCATGTGCCTTTCATAGATGAGGGAATTGAGGAGAGTTTTAGGCACTTCCTGAGGCAAGAAAGTGGGAGCCCTGGGAGCAAAAGGCAGACAGAATGACACTGGGGACAGAATGACTCTGGGCCCTGAACGAGCCTGGGAGCACGGCTGTCTTGCTCAGCCACCAACTGGAGTATTTTAAGCTACTCGAAGGAGTGAAATGAAAAAGAAAGGGAAAAGAGGGTTCAAAAATATGAAGGCAAGAGTTAATACAAAGGAGAGAGCAAAATAAAAGTGGTCACAAAGAGTGGAGGAGAGCAATGGGGGTATGAGTGTGACATGAGTGTGTGTGTGCGTGCGTGGGCGCGCACTGCAGAAAGACTGCGTCAGGTGAATGGGCAGAGAGGAAGAAGGTAAGTAACGCCCTCCTTTTCCCAGAGGAGAAGGAAAGGAGAGCCACAAGCCAGACCCAAGGCGATGCCACTGGCACAGAGGAGACTATCCCTAGCCAGGACAGCCTTGAGGTGTAAGGGGAAGCAGGAGGTGAGAACAACACCCCTTCCAGCCCTTCAAGTCTGCATATTGGGTATGCCCAAGTTGGCCGGCCTCGTCCTGGCAGAAGAGGTGTTAGTTTCACAGAACTGACTAAATCCTAGACCAGCTCTTAGCTCCAGCACTCACTCGCTATCTGACCTTGAGCAAGCTGCTTAGTATCCCTAACCCTCACTTTGCCCATTGGTGAAAGGGGCTTGGAAATGTCTCCTTCTAGACTTGTGGGCCAGATTACGAATATTAGTGGGTACAAAGTGTCCAGCATGGTGCCTGGCACACAGTATGTGCAGTCGCCATGGGGAGGAAAGGATTGATGTTGACCAGTACAGTCAAGGAATGCAATATAGAAAAAAATGGGTCCTAAAGATGGGGAGGATTTAAAGAAAAACAGAGAAAAAGGAATGGAACCTGAAGGAGCTAGGGAAATTTCCACCCCAAAATATGATTCCTCAGTATAACGGAGATTTTCAGTGAAAAGGCCACTTTTGATTAGAAAGCACTGGCCTCTCCTGTATAAAACCTCAGTAACCTGATTTAGAATCAGAAAAGGGGCTGCTGGACTCCTTATCACATAGGCCTGGCACTAAGGTCATTTGAAGCTCAAGACCTGTCTCTCAGGTTAATCTGCAAATCTGTTTCCACCCATCAACACCCATTCCTCCAGCAACCAAATGCTGCACCTATACTTTCCCACTCTTCCCCCTCCCTTCTAAAAGGCATCTTTAAAAGCCACTGACCATCACTGAGACTTTGGGAAATCATTCTTGTGTGTCCCCCCATGCGCACAGTATTTGGAAATAAACCTTTCTCTTATTAATCTACCATAACTGTGAGTTGATCTTTTCAGTGAACCAACCTAAAGGTAAAAGGCAAGTTTCCCTGTGACTCCTTCAAACCTGAGGCTGGTGGTGGAGAGATGGAATCTGAAGAGTCCAGGCTTAAAAGCCCAGATTCAACAATGAGCCTAGAATCCTCTGGTTTGGGGACCAGGAAGGAAACTCCCCTAATTAAAGGAGTAGCAGGAATAGTCAGGGAAAATGCTTAATGTGTAGGGGCATTGAATTGTGAACAGGGTTGGAAGTTTTACTCAAAAAAGCGTATCTCCATGCATTGAAAAGGCCTTGGAGGCAACTGATTTACTAATTGAGTCAGCAATTAGAGCCTAGGCTGAAAAGGTAATAGAGGAAAGTGGGAAAGGAGATGGCTGAGAGGCAGTGGGAAGGAGAACAAACTAGCCTGCCCTGGGGCTCAACATTCCTGGGAAAAAGAGGGGAGCCCAGCTCTTCCTCCTGGGGCTGGAGCCTCAGCAGAGGGTGTGGGCTCAGAGAGAGGAAGATCAGACATTCGGGCAGCCCTTCCACTGATGCTTTTAATGTACCCACTCAACGTATCCCCTTTATTGTTGCGACACAAACTGTTCCTCTATTAATAAGAAAATGTACACCTCACTCTTTGTTTAAAAATAAAGGTTTTATTGATTTGCATACATTCTAATTCTAAGCTAGTCAATTTAGCTGATTATAATTTAGATAATATATGTCATTATTATGCATGTATTTTTCAGTTTCAAAATTGGGTGATAGTGCCTACTGGTGACAGCTGATCATTTGCTGTGTCAATGATGGGCATGCTTTAAGACTGTTTTTACTGAAAAGAAGATGAGAAAGGATAGATTCCTCTTTCCCTTGTCATTTTAGGAGTTGCCTATGGAGTACTGAGTTCACTGCCACTGTATTTCCAATACATTCTAGTAATATTGTAGCATGCTTGTAGAGCTGTCCTATGGACTTGGCTTTGGTTAGACCCCACTTATTCCTCAGAAGATACACCCTTAAATCATAGCCACCCTCTGTTTATTCATTCGTGGCTTTAAAAAGACGAAGGATTGGGTCAGATGCTGTCAAAACATTTACTGCAAATGTCTTTCCTCGGCTTCCAGTACCGCAGTCCTTCAATTCCCAATTCTTTGGAAATTAGCTGGAATTCTGACCAGAATGTTCTCCCTGTCCCCTATCCTCCCATCCCCAGTTCTCACCTGGACAAAGTTTCTATTTTGGCTTTTGACTTCAAATAGCATCCACTCTCAGGTTATCTGAGTTACTTCAGTTCCATGAAATGAACCAAATGGCTTGCCATATTTTTGTTTGGGGGCAACTGTATAACATTAAAACTTTTGTATTCTTTTTCAAAACAGCCTGATGTGGTGGGGGGAAAAGATAGGCTTTTGTAGTCAGGCAGACACTGGATTGAAATGAAGCTATTAAGGCAAGTGACTGGGCTTCTGAGTTATAACCTTCTCAAGTGGAAAGAGAGGGGATGTTTATAAAAGAATACTTTTCTTTCACTCCTCTTTCAGGCCCCTCATGCTAATGAATATCCTCTATTTGCCAAGTTCTGTGCTAAGCATGGAGGCAGGGCGAGAGGGGTGGTGAGTAAAAGGTAAAAAAAAAAACAAACCACCATCCTATCCTTGGTGAATGTATGATTTAGTAGAGGAAGAGAGGCATGTCATAAATTCAGTCTAGTGGCACTGATGCCACAGGTGAGGTTCTGTGGCAGGGTGGTTAAGCAGTGTACAGCCACACTGCCTGCTGCAAATCCTGGATCCACCAATGATTAGCTAGGTAATCCGGTATGACTTTACTTAACCACTCTGTGTCTTAGTTTTCTCATCTGTAAAATGGGGATAATAAAGTTGTTATGAGGATTGTATTAATTAATGCACACAAACTTCTCAGTGTCAGGTGCATAGGAGTAATTCATATGTGTTAATAGAGTCATCCCTTAACAAATAATTCACATGTGTTAATAGAACCATTCCCCATGGGGCACTGGTTCCAGGACCCCCAAGGATACCAAAATACAAAATGCTCAAGTCTCTTTTATAAAATAGCTATTGGCATATGACCTGTGCACATCCTCCCATGTACTTTATTCATTTATTTTTTTGAGAAAGAGTCTCACTCTGTGCTCTTGGTAGAGTGCCATGGCATTATAGCTTACAGCAACCTCAGTCTCTTGGGCTCAAGCAGTCTTCTTGCCTCAGCCTCCCGAGTAGCTGGGACTACAGGCACCACCACAACGCTTAACTATTTTTAGAGATGGGGTCTTGCTCTTGTTCAGGCTGGTCTCAAACTCCTAAGCTCAGGCAATCCACGTGCCTTGGCCTCCCAGCTATACATAAAATAGCTGAGGATTATAGGCATAAACCTGTGCTGGGCCCCTCTATATATTTTAAATCATCTCTAGATGATTTATAATGCCTAATACAATGTAAATGCTACGTAAATAGCTGTTCAATGTATTGTCCATTTGTGTTATTTTTCATTGTTGTATTATTCTTTCTTATTGTCTTTCCCCAGAATGTTTTCTATCCATGTTTGGCTAAAGCCATGGATGGGGGGCCCATGATCCTGAGAGCTGACTATATTATGATGGATAAATGTAGGGCAGGCTGGGAGCACAATGGAAGGAGGGGCTCATTACCCTGGTAACTTAGGTTTAGGTTTGCAGAAAGTTTGGTAGTTGTCAGTGGACGTGCATGCAGAGCGGGCATTCGGATGAAGGAGGCTGCATGAGCAAGGAAACAGTCTGGGAGAGCCCTGCAACCTGCACAGGCTGCAAGGGAGGGCATGAGGCAGGAGGAAGAAGCCTGATGGAAAAGGACATTATGTGCCACCGTGAGGGTTTAGCCCAAAACCTATGAGACGGGTTAGAAACCATGCTCCCCTCCCAAGACCCACACGCTGCCTTCTCTGCCTGTTCCACATGCTGGTGACTGACCAATACGCATTGTGTCACAGGTTTCCGGACCTGCATCCAGTGGGGAGCCGTGGCCTGGGTTCTGGAGGAGGAGGAGTATCTCTTCTCCTCTGTCCTTTCTTGACACTGGCTGTAGGTTGGAGGCCTCTTTCCACTAGTTACAGGTCTGTGTGGGCAGCTCACTATCTCGGGAGAAGGAACTACACCTTCTACTTCTCCTTTCAGGCTCCCTGCTGCTACCCTGGGTACTGCTGAGACCCTCTTTTGTGTCAGACACCCGGCCACACCTTTGTAAATATCACCTTTATTAAACTCCTTTTTTTTTTGCAGTTTTGGGCTGGGTTTGAACCCACCACCTTTGGCATATGGGACTGGCACCCTACTCCTATTAAACTCTTTTCAAATTGTCCATTTTAATATGCCATGTGTATCCTGCCCTGAGCCTGACTTACAAAAAAAAACCTTTTTTTCTCTTTTTATTTTATTTTTTATTAAACCATACATTTATGGGATACACTGTGATGATATGATATACAATGTGGAATGCTTAAATCAAACTGATTAACATAAACATCTCAATTACTTTTTTGTGGTAAGACATTTGTAATGCAAGAGTAGATATCAAAATAAGAGCAAATTACAGAAAAAAGAACTCTTGAGGAGCTTTTAATAGAGAATGATTTGCATTGTAGAGAGTTGCATTATGGAGAAGTCTTTCTGGTTCTTGGGTGGAGGATGGTTTAGATTAGCAAGAATAAAGGCAGAGCTTTTAACAATGCTCCCCAAACCAGGAACCCTTGTTAAATGAATAGATTCTAGGGCCCCAAAGACTCTGATTCACTAGACCTAGAAATAAGATCCCCAAATCTATACCTTTAATAGGACTCCTTGTGACTATAATGGAACCTCACAGTTAGCTGGAAGCACTGACCAGCATGTTGGACAGAACCCAGTAGAGATCCAGAAGAAGGGGGAGAACATCTGATGGAACAAGGGCTAGTCCAAGGGGATGGAGGGATGGGAAAGGAAATCAGAATCAGAGGTAGAGGGAATTGCTTTAAACAGTACAAAGGTCACCTTTTCCTTTGAGGGTGGACAAAGAAAGCAAAGTGAATATAAAAAGGAAGTTAAAGAAATTCTCACCTCAGAACTTCCATTGCTCAAGGACAAAGGAGGCAAAATCATATATGGAGACTGAACAGGAAAGCAGAGGAGTGAGTGGCTAGCCTGACACAAGTTTGGAATAGCCACATGGACATGAGGTAGAGAGCGATGACAGGGAGCATTTTAGGACTGCTTGATGGAACTGGGACAACAGGCCATGTGTCATCCAAGAGCCTTGTTTTGTCATTTCTCTCCAGCAGTACTTGGCAGTCTGCGTCTAGAAATGGAGAAGGCAGTAGTGGGATTGATCCCAGTTGGGAGGGTTACAGAGCAGGTGTAACGGAAAGATAAGGGGCCCAGGATGTTGAAATCCCACACAAGTGTGGGAGTAGCAGCGCTAAAACGTGAGAGGAGCAGCCAAGGGATGCTGTCCTTGGTCCTGAACTAACGCTGCACATGAGGGCACGGTCATTTCGTTGTGAAGTTGGGGGTAGGCTGGTATGCACTCCCTTGCCTCTTTATTAATACCTCCACCAGACTAGACTTTAGATTTCAGTGGTTCCTCACAGCCTCATAACATTATGACTGTTGTGAATACAGGGCCTGCAATCTGGGCGTCTTCATTTGTTGAAGGATACAATTCCAACACGACAAATATTTAAGAATTAATTTGATAAACATTGAGAGCTTCCTATATGCTAAATATTGTGGTAGGTGCAAGGGATAAAGCAATAAAAAAGAAAGTTTATTCCCAAATCAAATCTTTTATTTGATTTTCTTAGAGAACAACAGAGGAGCCCATTCACACTTTCCCTCCCCTTTCCAGTTCCTTTTGACCCTTTAGCTACTGTGGAGTGCTCTCTGCCAAAGACCTCCCCAGGTTTGCTATATCTCAAGGGGGGAGTACAAGATCTCTTTGTAGGTCTTGTGATTCTAGTACTTCTTCTTTTCCCCTGGGAGTCTATTATTCAGATGAGCTTAGCTTCTCAGCTAGCCAAAATACAAATACTGCCTTTTTTTTCTTTTTTTGAGACAGAATCTTGCTCTGTCACCCAGATAGAGTGCAGTGGCATCATCATAGTTCACTGAAACCTCAAACTCCTAGACTCAAGCAATACTCTTGCCTCAGCCTCCCAAGTAGCTGGGACTAGGCACATATGACCAGACCCAGCTAATTTTTCTTATGTTTATTTATTTATTATTTTTTTTGAGGCAGTCTCACTATGTTGTCACTATGACTCATATGAGTCTCACTCTATGTTGGTAGAGTGCCATGATGTCATAGCTTACAGCAACCTCAAACTCTTGGGCTTAAGAGATTCTCTTGCCTCAGCCTCCCAAGTAGCTGGGACTACAGGTGCCCGCCACAATGTCCAACTATTTTTTTTTTTGTTATTGTTGCTTTAGCTGGCTTGGGCTGGGTTCGAACCCACCAGCCTTGGTGTATGTGGCTGGCACTCTACCCACTGAGCTACGGATGTTGCCAATTTTTTTTCTGCCAATTTTTTTTTTTGTTTAGTAGAGACAGGGTCTTGCTCTTGCTCAGGCACCAGGTCTTGACCTCCTGACCTCAAGCAATCCTCCTGCCTTGGCAACCCAGAATCAGAGGATTACAGGTGTGAGTCACCAAACCTGGCCAGAATATGACCTTTTTAAAAAGAACAAATGGGACACTGAAAAAGCAAACATAAACTTTATCAGGTTAAAGGAGGAGGAGAGGCTGTGAACACAAGAATTTTTGTGCCGTAACGGTATCTAGAAACAGAGAGGGAAGACACCTCACTGACTATCAGCTGACCATGGGAACTTCATCTGAAACACATCTGCGGAGTTGTTTCAAGGTCCTTGTCCCTTTCTAACAGCCAATGGTCCTACTCTTCCCTGATGATGCAGGCTGAGCTTATCTTTTCTGGCAGGGTGATAGTTTCTAATTACTTTTGAAAACCATGGATTAAAAGTCTTCCATTTTTCAGGGCCTGAACAAATGCAGGAGACAAATAATTAAGGACAATTGCTGTCTTATGAGATATTATAATTTCATGGGGCAGGAAAATCCAATGCAATAACTTTCATGCCTATAAAAGCTGAAGTACAGAGAGAATGAAGCATGTAGAGGTGGACTGTTTTCAGTATGTTGAACCAGAGTTGATGAGGGCAATCCAAGGTTCCTATCTTAGCCAGGAAGAAATAAAGACAGCAATAGCATAAGGTTTTATTTATAGGGCATAAAGGCCAACAGAAGGCTGGAGTTGAGTCTGGGCCTAGGTCTGGAAAACGGGGTTTAAGTTTTCTCAGATAGCAAATGTCAGAAAGGAGCAGCAGCTCTAGAGCCAGGAGGTCACAGGGAGAGCAAGAAATACAAGGCAACCAGATCCCAGTAATGAGGGTAGATAAAAATCCAGAATCCAGGGGCGGTGTCCATGGCTCAAGGAGTAGGGCACTGGCCCCATATACTGGAGGTGGCAGGTTCAAACCTGGCCCCAGCCAAAAACTGCAAAAAAAAAAAAAAATCCAGAATCCAGGACAGATAAGGGCAGGGGTTGAATGAGAAGCTCAGATGGGGAATAAAAACATACAGAGAAAAGCCAGCAGAAGAACCTCAGACTAGATAGTCTCCCTCAGGAATGCTGGCTGAAGAAGGACTAAATATGGATGTCAAATACTCTTAAGAATAGAACAAAGAACGAGAAAGTCTTTGGATCAAATCCTTAGAAAGCAGTCACAGAATAAAACACCAAAAATAAGAAAAGAAAACGGAACTCCTCACTCCCAGGTTTTGTGCAGGGTTCTGCCAAGAAAGGACAAGAAACAGTAGAAAAAGGGCTGGGGCTGCTCTGTTTCTTACTTCCCAGGGTCTCTAAATGCTCCTTGATCTTCAACATGCATAGTCATGCAATGAGCAAGTCATGCAACCCAATTTTGTTCTGAGCGCTTTTATTGCATTCACTTATTTAATCTTTACCAAATCCATGTGGTAAAGATTATTATCCTCATTTTCAGATGGAAGCACAGAGAGGTCAAGTAAATTGCCCAAGATCACCAGCAAGAAGGTGACAAGACGAGGAGATCTGAACCACAGCTCTAGTTGACTAGAAAGCTCGTGCTTTTTTTTTCTTGAGCTAGGGTCTGTCTGTTGCTTGGGTTAGAGTACAATGGCACAGTCACTCTTCACTGCAGCCTCCACTTCTGGGTTTAAGTGATCCTCCTGCCTTAGCCTCCAAAGTAGCTGGGACTACAGGTACACATCACCATGCCCAACTAATTTTTTTTTTTTTTTGGTAGAGACAGGTCTCTCTATTGTCCAGGCTGGTCTCAAAATCTTGACCTCAAGCTATCCTCCTGCTTTGGCCTCCCAAGGTGTTGGGATTACAGACATGAAAAGCCATGCTTGGCCAACTCATGCTCTTAATCATCCAATGGGCCTGCTTTACCATGATTTATTTTCTTCCAGTCTCATCAGTGTGATGACTCTGAGTTGGACACAAAGGACAGAGTTTTTATAGGGATAGAGATGCATAATATGCAGAGACATGCAGGGCAAGAAAGCACTTGCAGAGTTGATAGCTATGATGCCAAGAAATAGCAAGGCTGACAAAATGAGTGTGGAAGCCCCCAGGCCTGGCCCTTGCCCACATCTCAGCGTTCTCACCTACTGTCCCCCACTCGTGCTCCTGAATCTCTGCTTCTGGTCTTCTTTCATTCCCTTCAATGTGTGCCGTGTTCCTTCCCTCCCCAGGACCTTTGTATGTGCTATTCATGCTACCTGAAAAACCCTTTCCCCTCCTCCCACCCATCTTGACTTACCTAATTGTTCCTTCCCCTACTAGCACAGATTTGAACCTCCCTCCCTAACAAAAGCCCTTACTGACTACCCTCATTTCCTACAGGGGAGGCCTCAGAAAACCCTGCCCTTTTTTCCCCAAACACATATCAGAACTATAATTAATTTCTGCAATATATCTTCCTCCCACTAAATGACACTTTCTACGAGGGGAGGGAGCACATCTTCCTGTTCACTGTACTTCCAGTGGCAAGTCACCCCAAGCACCTCGATAAAAGTCTATTCAGTGAATCAATAAATAAGCCTAGTAAAGTGAGGTCAGAGCAGGCAGAAAGTGCTCATTCATTCTGTTTCCTTGGCATGTGTTAGAATGCCTGTTCTGATTCAGGCTCTATTCCAGGTATCAGTCTAGGATGGTGGAAATGAGGTGTAGCAATACCATAGCAGGGACCTCAGACAGGTGATATGAATGTCTTGTGAGTCAAGAAGGTGGCAGTTCAGTTGTCCACTCCCAGCACAGAGCAAAGAGAAAGTCAATCCCCTCCTGTCCCAGTGCAGGAGGTGGGGCCTCGTCAGGTGAAGACAGCCAAGTACAGGATGTCTTCCCTGAGGAGGGAACTGCTGTAAGGGAAGGAGGAGGGGAGGTCGGGGCACAGGCACAGGTGTGCAGGGTTTGCTCGCAGCCAAGCAGGTGTTCTGAAGAGAACAGGAAGAAGAAAGGAGTGCCTGGGAGAGGAGCCAGGACAGAAAGGGTGGGATGGGTTGGGGATTGGCCCAAAGGCAGCAGCAGGGGAGTCTTGGGCATGGTGACCCGGGGGGAGGGCGGGTGGGGAGACGAGAAAGCCATGGAAGGACATGCCAGTGGGTGAGATGTGAGAAGAAAGGAAGAGAAAACGTCAGGGAAGATGGATACTGAGGAGACCAGCTAACAGAATCACATGTTTTTATGAAGTTCAGGAACAGACTGAAGAGTCCCATGATGATCACATACTTTCCTGGAACCTGATGCATTGCCAGGGGCGACTACCCTTTGGGGATCACCTGCTTAAGCTAAGTTTCCATCTCCAATAGAGGAGCTTCATTTGTATCACCAACCTGTTAGGAAGTTTCTACCCAACTGGTTCCTCAAGTTTGTCTTAGTGAGACACAAGTTTTTGTGGAAAGTTTGCTCAAAACAGGAAAAACAGACAAAACAAAACAAAAAAACAAGCTTTTCTTAAAACTTGACATGCTAAACACCCAGCGCCCTGCACCCCAGTTTCCTCCCCACTCAATCCTTAGGAGGCAAGTTCTTTGCCATTTTGATTTTGTCTCACAACAGAGACTAAGAAACACTGAAAGGTTTCATCAAAGTTAAATACTGACAGAAAAAAAAAAAAAAAAACCTAAGTCCAGTAATTGTGCCTGGGCTCATGCTAACATTAATGTATCCCAGCTGCAGAAACTATTTCCTACTTTGCAATCAGAGAGTCCAGAAGTTCAGTATGAATGCACTAATCCTTATAATTTTCTTGTAAGGCAAGCCGCAAGAGTACTCATTTCTTCAAGGCACAGGGAAGTAAAGTCTTGCCAAGCTCACAAAACTTGGTATTTAGAGCGAACTAATCTTATTTCCTACATTCTCTTTTATTTTTATGTCTTTATTCTCCTCTATACAATTAAATTTTCTAACCAGTTCTATCAGTTGTAGACCTCACGTAGTCCCATTTCCAATAATAACAGCAATCCTCACTTATTGAAAACTTAGTAGGTGCCAAGCACTGTGCTAAACCCTCATTCATATCACCTCTTGGAAATCCTACAAACCTATAAGGGAAGAGGTAGCATGTGATTATCTCCACTCACAGCTGAGAGTGCTGTAGCTTAGACAAGGAAAGCAACTTGACCAGGACCAGCCCTCAGCACCTCCCTGCAGAGCCACGCTGCCTTCCACACCACCTGTGCTCTGACCCATGCACCACATGCCATTAAAATCATGGAAATCAAAGAGGCGCCCTTGCGGATATCGGTTTGTGCTGCCTTTTAAACAAAGCAAACAAAAAGCACGGATAACACTCCCGCTATAAGTTGGCCTCATTTAACAGTGCACTATATCTAACCATGCTAGGCACTCTCTTCAAACACACCATCAAGGAGCAGGAAGTGAATATGAAGTGCTTGAACTGAAACAAGGACCACTGACTACATCCGCTGAAAGATAAACACAGTGTGTCCCATGGCCACCACATATGCATGCACAAGGAAAATGGGAATTGTAGCTAAATGCACCTTTATTTATAAAATATTCATCGCAAAATTCTACAAAATATTTACAACATATTTCTCTACATGTTGACAAAAAACTAAGGACATGTGCACCCAAATGCTTATAGCAGCACAATTCACAATCTCAAAGATGTAGAAACAACCTAAGTGCCATCCAACACATAACTGGATTAATAAACTGTAGTATATGTATACCATGGAATACTCTTTAGCCATAAAAAGGTGGAGACTTTGTATTTTTTGTAACAACATGGACAGATTTGGAGAATATTTTCCTAGGCAAAAAGTATCACAAGAATGGAAAAATAAGCATCACCTGTGCTCAGTATCAGTTTGAAACTAGTAGATTAAAAACTACATCCTCACGTGAGAAAAACTAAATTAATTCAACAAGGGAGAGTAGGGGAAAAGAATTGGTCCATTCAGAGTATATTGCCTGGGTGTATAGCACACTTCCTAGGTGAAGGACACAATCACAATGCAGACTTTAACTGTATGAAAGCAATTTATGTAACCTAATCGTATGTACCCTGTATTCACCTGAAATTAAATATATATAAATCTATAAAAATATAAATATAACATGAGTTTGTTAATTTTCCTATGTATGATGACCTTTGGGTTACTCTGTAGAATGCAACTAGAAAAGCAGTATAAATGTCAGTATTTTGAAGCACTGCAAAAATTCACCCTCAAAGAAGGTAGTTGTGTTAAAGGGAGCATACAGGCACTGCCCAGTGCAATCATAAGTGAGTAAATAAGATTAGCACGTAACACACATTTCTGATCATTTTCTCAGCTACTTCCCAGTGTGCTCACCCAGCCGGCTGTATTTGGCTGCCCTGCTGCCCCTCCAGTTTTTAACGTCTCTAGTGAAAACTGTTATTTTACCTCTAAAGTATTATTTCTGCATACATCCCCTGTCCCTCCAGTTATACCACCCTCCTCCTCTGCAGTCTCCACTCCGGAGGTGTCCTTGGCTCCTCCTCCTCCCCCAATTCTTTTTTTTTTTTTTTTTTTGAGACAGAGCCGCAAGCTATCCCCCTGGGTAGAGTGCCATGGCATCACAGCTCACAGCAACCTCCAACTCCTGGGCTCAAGCGAGAGTCTCCTGCCTCCGCCTCCCAAGTAGCTGGGACCACAGGCACCCGCCACAATGCCCGGCCATTTTTTGGTTGCAGCCATCATTGTTGTTTGGCGGGCCTGGGCTGGGGATTCGAACCCGCCACCTTAGGTGTACGTGGCTGGCACCTTAGCCGATTGAGCCACAGGCACCGAGCCCTTACCCAACATCTTAATGAAAATCTTGACATATTCAGCTAAGTCTCCCTATTCTCCAACACAAGGACAGAAGATAATGGACCTGCTAGTGACAGAGAGGAACCCAGGCAGCAGGAGAGGTAAGGAGTGGATCACAGGGAGAGTATCAGGGAAATTCCAGGAAAGGAAAAGTTTAGGGGGGGTTATAAGGAGAGTAGAAGTTGGCAAAGAGGACTTTTTTCAAAAGGAAGTTTTGCTATGCATTATCCATGTTCAGCCTTTGGTATTTTTTTAGATTTCACTGGCTTCTCTTAAACTTTCCCACTGGACTAATATTTCTTTTACTATAACATTGCCAAAAACTGGACTATCATACATCTGGACTCTAGGAGAGTTACAATAAGATCATATCTCTGGAGCTAGAAAACTAGTTTCTACTTACATATGATAATCAAGCTTATATTTAGTTGTTAAATTCACATAAAACCTGCCCCGAACTGTAATTTAAGAAGCTATAATCCTGAGATAAAATCTGGACTGCCATTCAATTGGGCTGTCTCATGGACATATTTTGATACAGTTGAAAAAGAATGTGTTCTGAAATCAGGTCATCTCAGTTTAGCATTTATTAAATGCCTAGGATGAGTCAGACACAATGTCTGACACCTAGTGAAATAAATGTGACTAATAAATTGGTTCAGCATGACCTGCAGTTACAATCAAAGCAGAAATCTCTTTTTATTTCCCTCTGACCTTTTAAAGTGCACTCAGTAGGGAAATACAGGATGAAACTTCGGAAGCCTCTAATGAAAATCTGGCTTCTCCTTAACTACCTGTGGTGGCTTCAGCCCCTGGTTTTCCAAAAGTCCATTTCACACGTGACTCACCACTGCTCAAGTCCCTCCTCACAGGTCGTCCTATTGCTGAGGGCTCCGAATGGCTGTAGAGATATGTGCCCTGATGGAAAAGCACCTTCCTTGCCTTACAAGAGTAGTGACTTCTCAAATGCAGCTCTCCGTGTTTCCCCTCTCTGTCTGTCTCTCTCTCCTCTGTTTCAGACCACATTGAATTTCTCAAATATGATGTAGACCCTAATCCAAGGGATTAGAGTCCTGCCTTCCCCCCAGCAGGAGCATACAACAAGCTCCTCAAGTTAAGCTTTGTATTTGCCTGTTGGGGAGGGAGAGGAATCTATTCTCATAGCACAGAAAAAAATTTTTTCTCCAAAGAAAATATCTTCAAAAATCTTCTCTTCCTACTCTGGCCCCTTTTTATATCCTTTGTCTGAGCGAGGTGGCTGTGAATTATGGAAATGATTGTCAAAGTGAGAGAGGTGGCTAAGAGAATTACGGAAATGGTTGTCAAAGATTTCCTTTTTGAACTCTGCCCAGTGACGTGGTACCTCACTTTGGTATGCGATATCTGTTGTATCTTGGAAACCTCAGTCAGAACTTTAAATTTAACATCCTTTATGCAAAAGTGAAGAGATATAATCCCTGTTCTTGAGAAATGTAGAGGAGATTAAGGGAGACACAAATGTGTCACCAGGTAATTTCAATTCAGTGTGAAAGTCCACGATGGGGGAATGTACCAGCTACAACAAGAACTCATAGACAGTTTTGATACACACGGTCAGGAGTTTCCCTCAAACATTATCTAGAAGGAAGGCCATGCACTAAAGAATCAGGACTCTGTGCGGCTGACAAGTGAGCTGAAAGGATGTGTATGTCTTTGGGAACTTTATGCTTCAGAATAAATGCTACTAATTTGTCACCCAGTTATATTCAAGTGCCCGAAGGCACAATTTAATAAGAGGTTCTCGGTTATATTGTTTAATTGGTTAAAGTAGACAGGAAAAGGATCCTTTTTTAAGGGTTTGACAGGAGGATCAGAAATCTTAACAGCTAACTGTAAAAATAGTGATCCTCTCTGAATCTAGAATTTTAGAAGTTCATGGCCCTGTGTGATTCACCTGTGTCTCTCTACAGAGCCCACGGCTTCCTGGCATCCTTGAACATATAGGAATATCTGGACTTGAAGTGGGGACTGAAATTAAGGGGCCCGTCCATTGCACCCACCTTCTCATTCCCTGCACTCTGGCTCCAATCCAGTTCTTTATTTTGCTTTGCAATAAATAGTTTCTTTCACTTTCGCAGCCTTCAATCCTAACATAAAATATGGCATCATAAAATTGCAAAGAAAATGCTAAAAAAAGCCTAAGAATGAGCTTGTGCCTCTTACACTACTGAGGCAGGAAGGAGGAAGCTATGACCAGTCAGAGGTCACCTGAAGTTCATACTGCTGAGCCCCAGAATCTGGGGATGTTTCCTCTGGTTTTCTAAGCAACTATGATCCACTTTAAACACCAAGAAAAAATTGCGTCCCACAGGGTCCATCCACACCATGGCTATGAGCCTCAGATTTAATAAGACTGTCCTAATTTTAGTTATTTTACCTAGCATCTCTCCAAACCACTGAAATATTCCAGAAATTCAAATAGTTGTGAGTCCAAACTATGCCTTTCAGACCTCTCACATCTGGAAGTAACACTCACGACTGTTGTTGAACCACATTTCCAGGTTTGGGAAAACATAGCTTCCATAACTACAGACCACATTTCAGAGGAATGAAGCAGAATTTCATGCAGTAAATGAGACTTTGGCAATGACCAGGAGATCCATAACCTAGCTAGATTCTGATTCTGATGGCAGACCGTGGAAACTTCCTCTGAGAGAATGTAGGTGGTTTCCTACAGGCAGCAGGAAAATTGCCCAGATAGAAAAGAACTAATAGTGCTAGCTCTTTCCTTTCAGGCCCTCAGTCCACACCACATAACCCTGCTGCTCTTCCTGGGTTTCTCAGTCCAGTGCCACCAGAACTGTTGTTTTTGACTGAAATATGAAAAATTATTTCTGTCTCTGGTTTGGGTAAGATATGCTTAAAAGCCGGAGGAACTAAGAATATAAAACTAACAGAGCTAGTTTCTTATTCCAATTTCTTACATTCAAGTCAAGATTTGACTTAGCTGTTATAGCATCAAACCAGCATTGGTTCCTTTTATCATCTCTGGGTTAGTGAGAGGCAAAGCTGTCAGTTTCCAGACCAGAGGAAAATGGACTTGGCATTGCTGGCTGGAGAATTTTTTCCTAACAGAATCTGCCTCTGAGTGTCCCTGGATGAGACCTTCCGCCCTAAACTCTACCCTTTATGCCTTTGGCTTTGAAATACAATACATTTTGTATCTGTAGTCACCCTGCTTCTTGCTGTGGGCCTTGGCCCCTTGGTAGTAGAGAAGGGAACCAACATTTTTAGTGCATCTGCTACATGCCAGGGACTATTCTATAGCACAATGGTCCCCAGTTTGGGGCACCTGGGATGGCTTCCATGGAAGACAATTTTTCCACGGGTTAAGGGGGAATGGTTTCTGGATGATTCAAGCTCAGTACATCTCCATCCCAGATCACTGGGCATTAGATTGTCAGAGGTGCTCACAACCTAGATCCCTCACATGCACGGTTTATAGTAGGGTTCAAGCTCTTATGAGAATCTAATGGTGCCGCCCATCTGACAGGAGGCTCAGGCGGTGATGCGATCCATGGGAAGCTGCTATAAATACAGCAAAGCTTTACTCCCTTGCCTGCCCCTCACCTCCTGTGGGGAACCTGGCTCCTAACAGGTCACAGACCAATGGTCTTCACAGCCTGGGGTTTGGGGACTGCAGCTATAGATGTCATGCGTATATGTCGTGAAGGAAGCACCAAGTGAAGAAGGTCTTACTAGTTCCCTCCCTCCTTACACATTTTCCCTCTAAGCTCAGAGATGATGCCCTAAGTATTAAGAAAATGGTAGGAGTGCCCAGCAATGCTCCCACCAACCAATCTGTAATTCAAAGTATAAAGAATACTGAACTATAAAACAAATAATGTACACACAAGGTATAATTTTAAAAAACCACTTCTTTCTAGTTTTCATGCTTATAAATTTCTAGATAAGTTATCTGAAGCTTTTATCTCAGGCCTTGTTCTGTGAGTGTGTTGGCCTTGGTGATAGGTACAGGTTACCACCCCTGCTTTGCTGGGGCTGGAAGGACAAACTTAGTCCGCCTGCCTGGCAGCCCAGCACTGCTCAGGCTTCAGGGGACTCTTAGGCTGGCCCAGTAAATGCTTGTTTTGGTCCATTATCTTGAAGTTCTCGATGGCTTGGACCCCTGGACGGGAAAGCTTTGTTCATGACTCATTTCTCCAACTTACTCAATGTTCCTGACACAGACTCTTTGGACAGCCATCAAGGCCGAGTCTATCCTTTGGTGAAGGTCCTGCTTTTATGGTGGCATCTAATGGACATAAAGTCTTATGAATGGGAGGCACACATTCTCACATGTCACACGGGTGTCTGTCATACTCCCTGCCTCACATTTCCTCCCTCACAGCACCTAGAAGTTATAATCCCATCATTTTTTGGTTTCTCTCATTTCTTCAGATAGTTAGCTATTAGTCTGATTATCATTTCTTTTTAGGTAATCTGTCTATTCTTTTGCTATTTTTAATATCTTTTTGGTTTTTGTCCTTCTTCAGTTTCGCCATGAAGTGTCTTATTGTAGTTTTCTTTTTATTTATCCTACTTGAGATTCTTTGGCCTTCCTGAATCTGAAGAGTAGAAGCTTTCATAAAGACTCAGTCTCTTTCTCTTTGAACGTTGCTTCTCTTTCATGCTCCAGTGTTCCCTTCTAGACCACCGAGTAGATGGAAGCTAAAATTTCTCATTTCAGGTCCTCGTGTGTCCCACCTCTTCTCTCCCATTTCCCGCCTGTGTCTCCATCCTGCCTCCAGTGTGATTCCTTCACCTTCTGCTTCTGCTTAACAAATCCTCTCTGCAGTGGCATCTCATGGACCAAACCTGCCCACTGAGTTTTACATTTCAATTATTTATTTTTCATTTCTAAGATGTTCAGCTTGATTCTTCTTCAAATCCATCTGGTCAGGTTTTTTAGTCTCTTGTTCCTCTCTGAGACTTTCCATTCTTTCATTCCTTTCTTCTCACATATTAAAAAGGCTTATTTTATAGCCTGTCTCGAATGGTTTCAACATCTTAAGTCTTTTCATTTCCTATCTGCCCCTTGTTTCTATCAATTCCTGCCCCTGGTAGCTTTTTCCTTATGAACTTTGTGATTTTTATTATTAGGAATTTATGCACATTTGAGGGGATTATCTATTGGAATTCTTTGAGGCCTGGATCGAGGGTGTATTTCTTCAGAGAATGGTTTTGCTTCTATGAAACATTGCAGCTTTACCAACTAGGAGTTCTTTCAAGTTAATTCTTGGTTTAGGGATCTTTGGGACTGGAGCTGCTGTGAATTCAGGCCTCAAACCTGTGTGGTGACTGGTGTATACATATACAATTTCAAGCAATATTTTTCTCCTTCACTCACAACAAAGACCAAGTGAGGTCATGGCCTTTGGTAATGAGGAGGTAGGGGGGCCTAGCTTAGGAGTCCCCAGTTTGTATGGTCCCAGCTTTGCCTCTGGTGTTCTGCACGGCATTTAAGACAAAAGCTTTTGGCCACTGGAATACATAGCCAGTGTGTTCTGCACTCTTCCCAGTCTGGATTCCTGTTTTAGCTTTTTTTTTTTGAGACAGAGAGTCTCACTTTGTTGCCCTGGGTAGAGTGGATAGAATGCTATGGTGTCATAGCTTACAGCAACCTCAAATTCCTGGGCTTGAGCGATCTTTTTGCCTCAGCCTCCCAATTAGCTTGGGCTACAGGTGCCTACCACAATGTCTGGTTAGTTTTTCTCTTTTTAAGTAGAGATGGGGTCTGGCTCTTGCTCAGGCTGGTCTTGAACTCCTGAGCCCAAGCAATCCACTCACCTTGGCCTCTCAGAATGCTAGGATTATAGGTGTGAGCCACCACCCAGCCTATGTCTTAGTTTCTTTAACCTGTGCAAATTTCCTTATTTTTCTTGCCAGAAAATCCAAATATTCAAAAGTGTGTGTGTGGTTTTGTCCTGTTTTTTTTTTTTTTTAAATTCAGTACTTTCAGTGTTTTTTAGTAAGGTTGTTCTTTTTAAATGGATATTCAGTATGCATTATTGCTAGAAATTTAACTCTTCATTTCCTACAAAGTTCTTTTTCTTTTAGAGGTTATTTTGTACTTTATTTGTGGAAAGAAATGACCAAGAGGATTCAAGTTAATGAATAATCAAGTGTAGCTATTGGTTTGGTGCCTGTAGCTCAGAGGCTAGGGCGCCAGCCACATACACGGTAGCTGGTGGGTTCAAATTCAGCCCAGTCCTGCCAAACAACAATGAGAACTTCAACCAAAAAATAGCCGAGCGTTGTGGCAGGAGCCTGTAGTCCCAGCTACTTGGGAGGCTGAGGCAAGAGAATCGCTTAAGCCCAAGAGTTTGAGGTTGCTGTGAGCTGTGACATTACAACACTCTACTGAGGGCAACATAGTGAGACTCTGTCTCAAAAAAAAAAGAGTGTGGCTATTATCAGGTAAGTCCTTCTCTAGGTTCCTTTCCTGACTACTGTCATCCAGGTCTTACACATTCAACCCTCCAAGGCATTTTGTTATAACATGTAATATCAGTAAGAGTTCGTATACTACAATTTTTTAGACTACTTTTCTTTAGAGAGGAATATAAATAATAGTTTCTCCCATAAGTAGCCTCTCAAAGGTTAAGAATGTGCTAGTTTCCCTTGGCAGCACAGGATGGATATTTATTTATTCATTAATTCAACCTATTTGAAAGACTATGAGCTAAAATACTCAGCAAAGAGCAGTCTGTAAGGTGGAGCACTACTCAGCAAACGTTTAGTGAGTTCCTGACATGTTCTAAGAACTTGAAAAGCAGCAGGAACAAAGGCATAAAAAGGAAGAAATGGCTTGGCTTATTTATTTATATGGCACAGGGTCTCACTTTGTCACAGTCAGTAGAGTGCTGAGGTGTCATTGCCTTAGCCTCCCAATGCCCCACTATTTTTAGAGATAAGATCTCGCTCTTGCTCAGGCTGGTCTTGAATTTCTGAGCTTGAAAAATCTACCTGCCTCTTCTTGAGCTTACATTTGTTTTCAATTTTTTTTAATTTTAAGATTATTATGCATTCTTTACTTTCTATGTCTAAGTCAACACTTTGTAATCTTATCATTTAAAAAAAAACATATCTGAATGTGTAGAAGTCTGTCAGAAAGTGAAACAGAATTTGTGTGATTCAGAAGCCCTTCCCTGGATCATTGCAGGCCCTGGGATGCAATGGGCTGGGGAGGCCTATGAGGGGCAGGGACCAGAGATAGGAGGAGTAGAAGGGGACACTAAGGGCTCAGGCTTAGGGCATCAGGCTGGGAGTCCCTTCAGGCGGAATGTGGAAAAAAGGTAAGATCAGTGCCCCTGGAAATCAGGTTGGATCAGAAAGAAAAGACCAACTAGCAGAATCTGAAATCTTGACGTCTGTGGTTGAAGACCCACTTCAAGGGGTAGGAAGGCTACAGATTCCAGACTGGAAGGCCAGGGACGTTTCTTTCGTGTCTATTGCGGAGAGGCCCACAAAAGGGTCCTCAACTGAAGGACGACTGTCTGTCCTAGGACAAGGAGTGTCTCCCTGCCTTGCGTTTCAGAATTGCCCTTGATCTGGGCAAGGAGGGGTTGACATAGTCCAGAGCTGCCCTTTAGTGGGGGAATTGGCTTGGGCAAGCCCAGCCCTAAGGGATGGGTTTGGCAGCCTGATTGTCACACCTCAGTTCTTGCAAGCCTTACACAGTCACACCTGCCAGACTGTGCCCAAGCCTGAAAGATGAGACTTTGGTCCTGGCAGGCAAGGATTTGTAGTGGGACAAACTCCTGGTGGGAGTTTGGGAGACTGAGCAATATATCCCCTGATGATTTGCAGGATACAGCCATCTGTTTTGACTGGGAAGACTGTTTGGCATTACTAAACAGAAAGACTGATGACAGTAGCCTTGGGGTCTACAAGTATGACATTGTGCCCTGTTTTAGAACACAAAGGAATCAAACTGCCTGAGACAGGTGCATGTGCTTTGGCAGAGAAAAGCTCTGAGGGTAACAGAGATACTTGTTTTCAGCTTTATTAATGAATAAGCAACAAACTAATCCCAGGGCTAGGCTTTCTGAGAGGCAACCAGCCCAAGCACTTCTCTGAACTTTTTCAGTGACAGGCCGGGTTTCCTGAAGCAAGAAAAGGAATGAACAGTCAGCAGGGTCACTGTGGCTTTAGGGGGCTGCAGAGGTAATCCAGATTATAGATCGCCTGCTCTGTCAGGCCGTCCATGTGCCTGAAGCCCAGATCGCGGGGACTTAAGACCTCGGTGACACGGGATGATGGGCACTCTCGCAGAGGGAGCCTGCTCTGTCCCTCCTTCAGAACTTTTGGTGCCTGGTTCCCTGGCCCAGCTCTTGTCCTAACACCCCCCCCCCCCCCCCCCCCCCCCGCCACCAAGGGCCTCAGGTGGCAGCTCCTGCTCTCACCCAGCCCAGGGAAGCAGGTGCTTCTACCACATATAAGGGGCAATTGAATGGAGAAGGCCCTGGGACAGACTGCCACCTCTGAGCACTCAGTGGGTGGCTCCCTGCCACCAGCCCTGATGCTTGGCAAAGTCTCTGAGCTCTGCAGCCTCCTGGGATCCTGGGTAGATATGGGGAGTGGACCAGGAGCCCCAACCCTAGGTAGTCCTAGGCGGGAGATGCAGTCTGGTGGGTACAGCTGTACCACATCCCTCAGCTGTCCAGGAGCCTCTGTCTGGTGCCCACCAGCCTCTTGTTGCCCTCCCTCTGCTGTTGACGAGTCCTTTGCATCCAGAAGGTGGCCCCAGCTTGTCTCCGGAATCCCTGGCCAAACTCAGGGCTGGGGTGCTGAGGAGGGCTGTAGAGGCAGGTTCAGAAAAGGACTAAAAGGTTAACACAGTCCTGACAGGAGCTTCCCTACTCTGGGCTTCCCTACTCTGGGACCCCTGTCTGTCCACACATTACAGGGTGGGGCAGGTGGCACATCAGGAGGGGAGTGGTAGGGGCTGGGAGGTGCAGTCCAGGACATAGTGGCCAGGGGGCCTGAGCAGGGGGGTAGAGTGAGCACCTCTGCAGGGTGTGGGACAGTAGCCTCAGGGCTTACTAAGGCCTAGAAGGGGTGGCAATTGCCTGGTGTCATTGTTGGGGCTTCGGGCAGGCAGGAGCCAGGAGGTGGGTAACATCTGAGATGGAAAGAAAACCACCTGCAGGATGCTGGGGGTCTCCTCCAGGGGTTGAGACTCCAGTGCAGGGGGACACATTAGCATAACCCTCAGAAGGCCCCTCCTGGTGCTGGGTGCGGCTCATGTGTGCTGACTCAGCTGGTGGCGTCAGAATCCTGGCAGGCAGGACTGTTGCTGCCCTGCCCTGGTAGATGAGGAAATGGAGAGGCAGGGGGGGCTTCCAGAATGATCCAGTAGCTTTGGGAAATGCTGTTTACCACACAGAGCAAGGTGGGGTGCTGTGGGTGGAACTCCAGCTATGGGACCTTTGGTAGCCTGGGCCCCAGATGTGCCAGGGTGGCCTGGGCTAGGGCAGGGGAGGTATCCTCCTAGTAAGCTGCAATTCCAGAGTCCAGGGAAGCACATTGAGGGGTGCCAGCAAGTTCTCTGCAGGCTGAGGACATCCACTCAGACATCCAGATCTGCTATAGTGATGTTGGGTTCCCTCTTGCACTCACTCTGATCACTCTGAACCCTTACCTGGCTCAGTGGACAGAGCTCTGGTGAGATGCCATAGGGAAAGGCCTGTACTCTCTGGGCTGTGGCTCAGAGACTCTGTGGCTACCTCATCCCTGGCAGTTCTGACTTCTGAGTTTGCTTATAGCACCAGTAGAGCTAGTCCCATGAAGCAGCACCCCAGGCATTTCTCAGAAGGGAAATGAGGCTACCTCATTTCTCAATTTCTCATGGGAGGTGAGGCTACCTTCCCAGGGCGCCATTGTTGGTTGTTGCCTCACGGGAGGGGAGGCTACCTTCTCAGGCTGCCATTGTTGGTTGCTAGATGGGGTGAAGTGGCCAGATGTGCCCTTCCTCTTCCTGTCCTCATGATGCAGGAGCCAAACTCTGGGGTCAGAAAGGAAGCATGGTAGCCCCAGGTTCAATCCTGCAAGATGGATAGTTGGACTGAGGCTGCTCAGATCTCCCTGGGGTACACAGTGGTTCAATGCATATTGCCTCACGGGAGGTGAGGCTACCTTCCCAGAGCACTCTGCAAAACCCCCAAAGCCTCTCCCTGAGTCCTGTGTGCAGGTTGGGTCATCAGCCTCCCTATCTCTCTCAGGTGAGGCCAGATCAGTGCTCCCCTTGAGAGGCCTTGAGGCCCTGGTGTGTCTTGCCTGGGGACTGTCTCACCCAGCCGCCTGCACTCTTAGATCCTGCCTCCCTAGCGCTGCGCATGGCCCAGGCTGGGACCCCTGCCTGTACCTCTGGCAGAGACAGTCACTCTCTCTCCTTCTGTCCTGTGTCCAAAGCCAGGGGCCACCTGCCCACATAATCTCCCCATGGAGAGTTTAGGAACTGTGAAGGCTGTGAGGTTAGCTTTGTGTTGGAGCCCAGCTGGCTGCCTCCTGCCGGTAGGAGTGGCCGACCTCCTAGGTCTCAGCTACTGGCTCTAGGGCAGGGGGGTTTACCCATGCCTGGTGGTCCAGGCACTCTCTGGTTTACCCCCTACAGAGCCTTCCCACTAGTCAAGGGCCTCCAGGCGCAGAGGCACCCCCCAGCTTCATCTCCTAGGTCCCAGGTCCAGGAGCAGGTGAGCCTGGCCAAATCTAGATGAGCACAGCACAGCATACATGGTGTGGTCATTCAGGATGGTCAGTGGTGTGGGCTCCCTGTGGCTAGGCCCACCATGGGCCCCCATGGGGGGTGTCCTGCACAGTGCTTACCCTAGGCAGGGGACAGCCTTGTCCTAAAAAGCCTGGCAGAGGTTGGGGGAGGAGAGAGAGGAAGGTTGGAGGGAAGGACTTCCCTAATTGACATGCACAATGCAGCTTTTAGTGTTGCTTGGCAACCAGAGGAGGGAGGAGGGTGTCAGAAGGGAGCCCAGACCACGCTGGCACTGTCTGCTCTGGACTGGTCCTCCTGTAGGGGAGTAGGGTGGCAGCAGGCAGACCCAGCTGGGAGCCAGCCAGTGGCCCCAGGCTGTCCCTCCACTTCATCTTTCTAGAGAAGCCAGGGTGCTGGGACTCCCTCCCGGGAATGGCCCTTGCCCACCACTTGGTGGTCCTGAGTGGAGGCTAGTGCAGCACCAGGGTCCAGGTTCCCTGCTGTGGGAGTCTGGGCTTTGGTCTCAGCTCTGGCCCTGACCAGTGTCCTGTGTCCTTGGGGACAGACCAATTCACCCCTCTGACCTCAGTTTGTGCTTCTGTAAAATGAGCCAGTAGCTCTTCTCACAGGGGTCACTGCAGAGAGCAAATACCAGAGCTGTGAAATTTTAATCTCTGCTCGCCTTGGGGCAGTATTCTGTAGGAAGGCTGCTGCCCTCCCTCACTTCAAGCTTCTAGGTTAAGAGAAGATGGGGCACTGTCCCTAGTCTTCAGATAAAGGTACAGCCCTGAGGCCAGGTCAGAACTGAGGTCAGCTCTCC
This sequence comes from Galagoides demidoff, assembly GCA_963574575.1. Lineage (NCBI taxonomy): Eukaryota > Metazoa > Chordata > Mammalia > Primates > Galagidae > Galagoides > Galagoides demidoff. The sequence goes on from CAUYQV010063260.1 coordinate 39,776, forward strand.
CACTGCAGCCCTCTGTACTGTCCAGTTGTCCCTGGGTATCCAGGCCCGTGGCAGGCCAGGCGAGTGTGGTGCAGGGTGGGGCAGGAAGAGGGATGCCCAGCCGGCAGCTGAGGTGAGAGTTTTGGCTCCTAGAAAGGGCTGGACAGGGCAGTGACCTGGGGAGGGTTTCCTGGATCCTGATGTATTTCCTCTGGGGCATTTCCACTGTAGCCAAGCCCAACATGGTCTGAAGGGGCTGGGCTGGGTGGAGCTGGACTGGTCAGGCAATGACCAAGTGCTAGCCCAGGGGGCTTCCCAGGAGAGTACAGAAGATCCTGATGCTTCTGTTTCCTCTCCAGATGCCTGGGAATGTGGCGGCCTCTGTCCAGGAAGAAAGTCCCCAACTTTCCCAGCTGTGCCTTGTGCTGGGAGCCCATGGGGGTGGAGAGGCCTCTAGTGGGCTCTGGGGCTGGCCCCAGAGTACCAGTTGCAGGGGCGTCCCAAATGTCAGACTCAATGGGGATATGGTATCAGTGTTTCTGGTATCGTTGCTCATGTGCTGTGAAGATTGCCTCCTTTGTTTCTTCCTTTTAGCTATGGATTTTGGGAACCCCAGGAAGAGCCCCTGCTTGGAGCTTACCCCACAGTGATTTGTTCCACCTCTGAGCTACAGCAGCAGTTTCCAGACTTGCTTGTTGTGATAGATACTTGCTCAATAAGCACAGCCTATAGAGTGGGGTTCACCCTCCCAGTCCCATCCATTGCCCTGCCTCCATCAGGGTCCAAGAGCCACCCGGTATAGCCTGGGTGTGAAGGCATCAGTCCCAGGCCCTTAGAGACTTGACTAGGCATGCAGGTGTGGGTAGTGCTGCTGTTCTGAGCCTGAGATGAAGTGGGCGGAAAGGACCAACAGGAGAGCCACAGCCCTCAACCCAAGCACTTCAGTGTGGGTGCCTGGCAGGAGTGTTGTGGAGGGGGCCACCCCAGCACTTGCTGTGCTTGACCCTGGCTGGGAGCAGCCCAGGGAAGTATGGCCTCAGCAAAGCAGTAGCTGGAGGCTGTCAGCATTTGGTGGTGGAGGAGGGGTGTAGTGCATCTGTGGTGCCACTGTCTCAGGTGAAGGCAGCCTCTTTCTGTCCCCCTGGCCTTCTCGGTGCTGCCAAACTTCTGGGCCTCCGGTGTTGGATATTTTTGTCCAGTTCACTGCTTCTCTGGACAGCCCTGGGAACTTGGGACAGTATTTCTGAAGGGATGGTGTTCTTTGAGCACTGGCTCTGGCATATGAACCCCACTAAATCCTTAGTGAGTTCAGGGTGGGGAGGATGAGACCTGGTCTAGTCCCAGCTCCCTTTCCCCTGGTACTCACAAGGTGGCTGTCTCTGTCTCTTGCTGCTGCTGCAACACATTACCACCATTGTAGCAGTGTCCACACCATACGTTGATTATCATGTGGTTTGGTGGGTCAGAGACTGCTTCTGGCTGCAGTGGGCGGAGGTCTAGATGCTAGCCATGGTTATCCAGATGTTGGTAGAATATCATTTTATGAGGTCCCCTTTCCCCAAGGGCAGTTGGCCAGGGCTCCTCAGCTCCCACAGCCTCCCCTGGGCCTCACATGAGGTGCATTTCAGAGCCAGTGGTGCACGTGGGCTCCTCACACCTCGTCTCTCTGACTTGTCCTTCCTCTGACCACAGCTGGGAGAGTCCTTGATTGAGGACTCACCTGATTAGACTGGGCCCGCCCAGATAATCCAGGATGGTCTTCCCATCTCAAGAGCCTTAATCACATCTGCAAAGTCCCTTGTGCTACATAAGGGAACGTTCCCAGGTGAGGCCCTCCAGGGATGTACAGTCAGGGAAGCTAGGCAGCCCAGACCCACACAGGCCTGGGTGTGCAGGTTGCATCAAAATGAGGTGATGGGCAGTGCAGAGTGAGTATCAGGGGGTCTGTCGCATAGGGGCCTTGGGCAGTCACAGCCTAGAGCAGACCTGGCGGGCCCCCTCCTGCATTTAGCCTTGCTGTTGCCAGGGGTGAGGGTGTATGCACCCTGCCAGGAATGTCTGAAACCCACCAGAACCCACAGCGCACTGGCAAACACTCTTCCTCAGCTCTCCTCAAGGAGCACAGAGCCCCCTCCCTTCAGTACCTCCAAGTTCACAGGGAGCCCCATGTGGGCCAGTCCTCCTGGTCTCTATGTCCATGCCCCAGCTCCCAGCTCCCCTGCCTTCTCAGGCCTGGCTGCGGAGAGACGTGTCTCTGGGCCTCCTGCTCTTTCTCAGACATCTTGCTCTGCCTGCTGACACTGCTGAACCTCGAGGTGCGTCCCCTGACTTGGACAATGTGTGCACGTGTGTGTGTGTGGTGGGTGGCAGGTATGCCTGGGTCAGCTGTCATCTGCTTCTGGGGATTGCCCTGGACAAATCACTGCCCTCCCAGCTTTGGTGGGGACAGGTGCCCTATATGTTCTCACAGGAGCTCTGACAACATGCCCCTTGGCCAGGGCCAGGTGGAAATTTAAAGCCACTTCTGTGTGTCCTCAGGGTGCTGCCACTACCCTTGTGGGCTCCCATCTGCCTGTCCCCCATGACCCACGGTCAGTTGTGTTGTAGGGACTCCCCACAGCATGGCGCCTTCCCCTGCTCCCTCTGAGCCCAACAGTAATGAGGAGGGGTTGGGGACTGGTCTGCAGCCACCACTGGGCCTGGTGCACCTGCCTAACTCATGGCCTTGGGTGGCAGCTGTGGACAAGGAGCCAAAATGGCCTAGTTTCCCTCTGTTCTGGGTGGAGAGGCCAGGAAGGCCGCTCTGCAGCCGCCACAACCAGCGCATTTCAGTCTGCTCAGGGCTTGCCCAATAAACAGGTCGGTGCTGTCCCCTAACTGCATCTGGAGGTGAGATGGTGCAGCTGTGGGCGGGCTCTGTCCGTCACACATGCTGACATCGTGTGCTCAGTAGCAAAAGGGGAGCAGTAAATTATCCATGTGGCATTTCCTTTTCTCTTCCTCACACATGTGGTCCTCTGGGAGGCATGCGTTGCTCCTGCTCTGAGTCTGTGCTTCCTTGGGGGTTCCTGGTAGAGCTTTAAGTCCCAGAATGGCAAGGGACCCTCAGGATGCTCAGATCATGCAGGGAGGTGCATCAGGCAGCATGTGGCCCCTACCCCAGAGGACAGTGGGGACCCACTGCTGATCCCAGGGGATACCTCTCATGAAGGCTGCAGGTAGCTGTGGCTGACTGTGTACTGGGCCTGGGGCAGGAAGGGAAACCAAGTCTCAGAAGTGGGGTGTTCAGATAGTATAGTCAGGCCCTGGCTGTAGCCCTTCCTGTTGGATTTCTGGGTTTCTGGTACCTCCCTAGGCTTCCCTAGTGGCCTGACACCCATCAGAGGGTGACCACTGCCTTCCATAACTTGTGGCCTTGAGGCACCCAGCAGAGCCTAGGCTCTGCAGCACTGTTAGCTCTGCCGTGGGTGAAGCCCAGGCCCCTTCTCACGCTGTTCCTTCTGGATATTCAGCACGATGCTGGCCTCTGCCCAGCTAGGACATGAGTATCTCTGGCTTCAGCAGGACCTGCTGGACAGTCCCTGGGTCTGTGGAGCTGTGTTCTCTGATGCTCCCCAGCCCTGAACTTCTCTTTCCCTCCCCATAGGAAGCAACCCAGCAGGCAGGTGGGATAGTAGCTGGGCCATGGTGCCCCTCAGGTGCCATTGATGTTTTGGATTTGACCTAATTCCTGGGCGAGGGGCAGATGTAAACAGGGAGCCAATACCGAATGGACCTAGGATGCTTGGTCCTTGCCCTTCCTGCATGCACACCCACACTCAGGTTCTCAGGTTCTCAGACCTGCCTGGGCATTAGAACATCCCATTAAACTGGTAGAAAAAGTAATGGCTCATACCCTTAACCCCAGCACTTTGGGAGGCCAAGATGGGTGGTTCATTTGAGCCCTGGAGTTGGAAACTAGCCTGGGCAACATAGCACAACTCCATCTCTACAAAAAAATTTAAAAGTTAGCCTGATGTGGTGGTGTGCATCTTTAGTCCCAGCTATTCAGGGGGGGTGAGGCAGGAGGATTGCTTGAGCCCAGAAGTTTGAGGTTGTAGTGAGCTATGATAATGCCACTGCTCTTCAGCCTGAGTGACAGAGCAAGACTCCATGTCTAAAAAAACAAAAAGAATAACAAAACACAAACTGGTGGAAAATATAACTCTAGAGGCATCTCCCCCAATTCTGATTTAGTTAGTTGCAGAGATGAGCCCAGTAGTCTATTTTTAGCAATCTTCTTGGATGGGATGAGGGGGGCACATTGTGAGAGTGAATTATGCCAGTCAGCAGGAAGAAGCTGTCCTTGGCCACCTGGGACAGTTTCCCCATGGCTGGAGATGGCACTGGAGTTGTTCACTGCATCAGCCCAGCTAGTAACTATCAAAACCGCACAGGCTGGTCCTCCAGGAGGGGATTCCCTCCCTCTTGGTCCACCTCCTCTTTCTCCCCAGCGTCCAGGGCTGCTGGCTCCCGGGCAGCACGCCCTCTTCAGGCCTGAGACTTCCCACATCTGTGGGGGTATAAAGGCAGGGGAGGAGCCCAGCTGTGAGCTGCACCTGCTCTCTTAGGCGCGTGTCACTCACCACATTTTCTAGAAGAGGAAATAAAAGTTCAGAGAGGAGAAGGGCTTTTGCCAGCCCCCTAGGTGGGAGACACAGAGGTGAGGTCCTTGTCCTGGTTGCTGAACCCTGCAGTGAGCTCTGTGCTGTCTCCCTCAGGGCACTTTCCCTGAAGAGGGCACTGAATAGTCTTGTTTTTGAAATATACATTAAACATGTGAATTAAAATATCTGTAGGAGCATCTTCACTGATTAAGGAGCGGTCAGACCTTAGTGTCTGCATCAGCCCCCTGGTGTGGGGGCAGGGGGGCAAGAGCATTATCAGTCCCAGTTTCTTCCTGCCCAGACTTCCCAGCCAGCTCTTTCTGAGGGATGCAGAGCTGGCCCCCTGGCAGGGGAGGGGCAGCAATCCCAGGGCTGGCCCGAGCTGTGTGCAGATGCCGACATTCTAGGTCTATCTTGGCTGCGCTATTGGCTGGCACAGAAGAACCCTACACTGCTATGTGCCTGGGGCCTAAGCCAGTGACAGTCCAGGCCTCAGAAAATCAAGGCAGAGGGGAACACTTCCCCTGGGGACTCCAGCCTTGGGCATTTCCATCTTGACTTCAGGACTTTGAGGTTGCAGTGAGCTGTGGGTGTACCTGACTGTACAGGTCCCCCCTACACCTAGACACAGATGTTGTGACTTCCACAGGAGGATTGGGAAGGCACCCTTAGCCTGGAGCAGGGATTCCCTCAGCCATTCTGGGCAGCTAGCTACAGTCATTCCTCAGGTGTCCTTTCTGGTGGCACACTTACCCTCCCCTCCAAGGGGACACCTCCACTAGGACAGCCAAACACCTGGGCCGGGACAGTGAGCACTACCCTGCCTAGACAAGGCCTTGCTGTAGCTCCTCTGAGCTCCTACACCATGGCTGGCCACTCTGTCTGACAATATTGTTTCTTGGCCCCACCTGATCAGGGGCCCCTGCCCAAGCTCCTTTGCAGCAGAGCTCTGAGTCTGTAGAAGGCAGGGTCCAGGATGGGAGGCCTGATGGGAGCAAAGGCACAGCTCCATCCTCTCTGGAACCTGTCTGCAGCTCTGTGTCCTTCCCACTGAGAAGTGTCCCTGTCCCATACATGCAGGAAGGTGAGACTCAGGCCACACAGCAAAGAGCGGGGTGTGCAGCGGCTGCACAGTCCCTTCCTTTGAGTGCCTCTTCCAAAGGGAGGCAACATGGTGTGTGACGGGTGTTTCCAAACTTCCTCTGGCAGTGAAGTCCTTCTTTTAGTGAAAGAAACATAGGATAGTGCAGAATAAATCAAAGGGAACCAGCTCTGTCTGGAGGGCTGAGGGGAAAGTGGCTGATGGCCTGATAGAGAGACAGACAGTTCTGGAATGACCCCAGGAGTCTTGTGGTTTTGACCTGGAACGTGCTGAGGAGAGAAGGCTCTGCTCTGTGGTCCTGGCAGGGAGGCTGGGGAAAGCCCAAGATTTCTGAGCAGAGGGTGGGGCAGAGCAGGCAGGGGAGGGAAAAGGGCCACTCCACAGCTATGGGGGGTGGCTTGCTGGCCAAGTAACCAGTTTTATATTATTTCCTGCAATAGAGGGAAGCCACTGCAGTGCTGTTAAGTAGTTGAGGCAGACAGAAGCCTCCTCCCCCAGGATCCTGATTCCAAAGAGTGAGGTTGGCAGGGAGCGAGGTGGGGCCTCCCTGGGAGGCCCTTGGACTGGGCATGTCAGTGGGGAGGGACATTAGTGTCTCCCTGCACAGGGCCAAGAGGTAAGGCTCTGCACCTCTGCTACTTTCCATGGTTTCTGGTCAGTCCTCAGCTGTAGTGTCCTACCCCTTCTGTGGATACAGCTGCTGAGTCTCTCTCTCTCTCCCCGCCCTTCCCTCAGTCCCCCCTTCTCTCTTTCTCTCACATGGCTTCTAGATTTACTTTGTTGCCTGCAGTATCTGTTTCCTCTGGGGTCGGTCCTTCCATGGCTATTTGGCCTTTCGCTTCCATGCTATTCATTCTCATGCTTGTTTATGCCCCCTGAACTTGGGGCTGTCTGTCTGTCCATTCTGAGGAAGGGGTGATGTGCGGGGTTGGACTGTACCCCACAGTGTCCTCTCCTGCATGGAGTGCTGGGGTGGAAACTGTTTTGAGGTGGACCATCAGCATTTTTCTGTAAGGTGTTTAGGGAGGGATTGCCATGGACCCTCTTGGGGGCCTGCCTGTCCCATGGTGGGTAGGTGGGGGGAGCCCCTCTGGCGCACACCTCCGCGCTGCCTGCTGTCTGGATGCCCCCTTCTGCCCAAAGGTGGGGTTTCTCACTCTGGCATCCACCACCCAGAACTCCCATCTGCCTTTTGTTGACCAGAGTGTGGTCACTCTCCTGTCCACCCACACCTTCCCCTTTCACAACTTTTCCTCTTATTCCACTAGGGTGGGGAGGGTGGGAGAAAATGTCTGTGCCCTCTTCAGGATCTGTATTTATTTATTTAAGCACCTGTGACCAAAGAAAGACCTTTCAGCATCTTGAACTACAAATCAGAGTGTCTCTTCTATATAAAATGTGCTTACAAATCTATAGGTCTTATTTCCTCTTTTCAGGTCAAAGCTGTGACATCATCCTTGATTTTTCTCCCTCTCAAAACCCATGTCTGCTCCCTGAGCACATCCTGTATCTCTGTCCTCTGCAAGGTCCAGTACCTGCCTCCTCTAGTCCCCACACTGTCCCCTCCATGGTCCAGGCCATCCCTGGAGCATGTGGCGTCCTGCCAGTTTCCATGGGGTCTCCTGCCTCCAATTGCTCCCTGCAGTCTTGTCTCCACGAACCACCCGGAGAGGTTTAGATTCAGTGGGGTTCCTGTACTCCAGCCCTGTGGTGGGCAAGCAAATACGTCCATGGACAGAGAGACAGGGACCATGTTGCCAACATGAGGTTCCAAGGCTCTGGAGCAGAACCCTGTGCTGTGGTGAATAGTGTGTTCCCTAGAGCCACCTGGAACCCATGGATAGGATCTTACTTGGGAATAGGATCTTTGCAGATGTAATTAAGTTAAAATGGGGTCAAACTGGATTACCATGGACCCTAATAACTGGAGAGTACAGGGGGTGGGGGGGAAGGGCAGAGATTGGAAGGAGACACCTGCAGGCAAGGAATGCTGAGGACCACCTTACACAAGAGGCTAGAAAAGGGGACATAGCCCTGCCAACATCTTGGCTTCAGCTTGTAAAACTGAGAGAATACTTTGTTGTTTTACACTGCTGTTGTTTTGTGCAGCAATCCTAGGAAACTAAGCCAAGCCCTGTGCTGGTCCACAGGCCCACCGGGCCTATTCTCACCTCTTGTCATCCCTGCTCCAGCCTGCAGCACTGGTCTTCTCACTGCTTCTTAAAAGACCTTGTGTGCTCCTGCCCTAGGGCCTTTGCATTGATGTTTCTGCATAGGTTGCTTCATGCAATTCTCTGCTGAAAACTCACCTTGTCAGAAAAGCCTTCCCTGATCTCCCTGATAGAAATAACAAAACCCTGGCCTCCCTATCCACTCCTGGTCCTCCCTGTGTGCTCTCCTTTCTCTATAACATTGCTAGAGAAGCTCAACCCTTTAAGTCTTACAAGCGCCAGGGCTTTGTGGACTGTTTTATGACCATATTGTCATTGCCTCCAGCAGTGCAAGGTACATCCTAATCTCTCCGTATATAATCATTGAATGAAAAAAATAAGAAAAACCCCACAAACCAGCTGAATAATGGGGAAACTCTAAAACAGGACATCCAAGCAAAGAAGTGCCTTCTTAGCTCACTCTGACTCGTAATTAAAGAAACGCAGGTTAAACCGCAGTGAGATCATTCTCACCTATTAGATTGGGGTGAATGTGAGAGGAATCGGGTGCTGTCCTGGAAGTGGGATTTCGGCCATCATCTTTTCTTCTTTGTTAAGAAATTAAAATTTGTCCTAACAAATGCAATCAGTGTAACTTGGTTCCTTGTACCCTCAATGAATCCCCAACAATAAAACAAATATATAAAAAAAGAAATTAAAATTTGTAATTTAAAACATAAAGTTCACTGTTTTAAAGCAAATAATTGAGTGGTTTTATTTATATTCCCAAGGCTGTGGAATAGTCACCGCCGTCAAGAACATCTTCATTAACCTCCAAAGAAACCCCATACCCTTTAGCAGCACTGCCCTGCCCCCACTGCCAGCCTCTGGTGACCACCAATCTATTAATATTTTGTGGTTGCATTGATTTGTCTATTATGGATAGTTCATTTAAAAGTAATTTTACAACATGGTTTTTGTGGCTGGCTTCATTCACTTAGCCTCATGATCTTAAGTTCATCCACAATGTGGTATTGGCCAGCACTTCATTCCCTTTTATTGCCATGTAATATTCCATCGTGTGTGTGTGTGTGTGTGTGTGTGTGTGTATTTGCATGCATGTATGTATAAATACATTTTGTTTATCCATTTATCAGTTGTTGGACATTTGGGTTGTTTCCACTTGTGGCTAATACAAATAATGCTGCTGCGAACTATGAACATTTATGTGCAAATGTTTGTGTATATATATTTTCTTTTTTTTGAGACAGAGCCTCAAGCTGTCCCCCTGGGTAGAGTACTGTGGCATCAAAGCTCACAGCAACCTCCAACTCCTGGGCTCAAGCGAGTCTTCTGCCTCAGCCAGTAGCTAGGACCACAGGCGCCTGCCACAACGCCCGGCTGTTTTTTTTTCTTTTGGTTGCAGCCATCATTGTTGTTTGGCAGGCCCAGGCGGGATTCGAATCCACTACCTTAGGTGTATGTGGCTGGCGCCTTAGCCACTTGAGCCACAGGCCCCGAGCCTGTATACATATTTTCAAATACCTTGGGTATATATCTTAGGAATGGATTTGCTGGATCATATGATAACTCTGTTTATAGTATGAAGAACCACCAGGCTGTTTTCCAAATTGATTGTACAATTTTACATTCTCACTAGCAATGTATGAGAGTTTCAGCTCTTTGGAATCTTCAGCAACACTTGTTATTATTGTCTTTTTTTATCGTAGCCATCCCAGTGGGTATTAGATGGTATCCATGGGGCATCTCATTCTAGAACTTCCCTAATGGCTAATGATGTTGAGTAATTTTTAATGTGTTTACTGGTTATTTATACATCTTTTACAGAGAAATTTCTATTCAAATCCCTTGTCCCCCACCTCCTTTTTAAAATGCGGCATGGTCTCTCTTTATTGCCTGGGCTGGAGTGTGACATGATTATGGTTCATTGTAATTTTGAGTTCCTGGGTTCAAGCAATTCTCTTGCCTCAGCCTCCCAAGTGGCTAGGATTACAGGTGCATACCACCATGCCTAGCTAATTTTTTTGTAGAGATAGGGTTGCATTGTATTGCCCAGGCTGGCTTTTGCTCATTTTAATTGGGTTGCCTTTTTAACATTGTATTGTTAGAGTTCTTTATGTATTTTGGATATTATACCCTTATGATATATATGGTATATAAATATTTTCTCCCATTCTGAGGGTGTTTGTTTCAACTTCTTGACAGTGTCCTATGAAGTACAAATTTTTCACTGTGATAAACTCCAATTCATCTCTTTTTGATTTGATTATTTGTGCTTTGAGTGTCATATCTAAGTTACCTATAAAGACACCATTGCCTAAGCCTCTCTAATAGCTGGGACTACAGGTGCATGCCACTGGACTCAGCTAATTAAAAAAAAAAAAATTTATGTAGAAGGGGTCTCTTGCTGTGTTGCCCAGGCCGGTTTTGAACTCCTGGCCTCAAGCAATTCTTCTGCTTTGGCCTTCCAAAGTGCTAGGATTACAGGTGTGAGCCATCACACCTACTACACCTAATTTTTTAAAATGAGAGTTGTATGATTTTAGCTTCTACATTTGGGTCTTTGATCCATTTGTAGTTCATTCATATATATGATATGATGTGAGGTACATGTCCAAATATATTCTTTTGCATGTGACTATCCAGTTGTCCCAACCATATGTTGTAAAGACTATTCTTTCCCCATTGGATTATCGTGACACCCTTGTCAAAATTGATTGATTATAGAGGTATGGGTTTATTTTGGACTCTCAGTTTTATTCTGATGATTTATTATGTCTGTCCTTATGCCAATACCATACACTCTTGATTACTGTAGGTCTATAGTCAAGTTCTGAGGTAGAGAAGTGTCCTCCAACTTTGTACCTCCTTTTCAAGATTGCTTTATGTATTCTGGGTCCCTTGCATTTCCAGGTGAATTTAGAAACAGTTTATCAGTTTTTGCAAAAAAGTCAGCTAGAATTTGCTAGGTATTGCATTGACTCTGTAAGTCTATTTGGGTTGCCATCTTAACAATATGAAGTTTTCTAGTCCCTGAACATGGGATGTCCTTTTTCACTTGTTTAAATCTCTATTAATTTCTTCTAGTTGTGTTTTACAGTTTTTAGTCTACTAATTTTACACTTCTTTTGTCAAATTTATTCTTAAGTATTTTATTCTTCTTGGTGCTATTATAAATAGAATTTTTTTCATTAAAAAATTTGTTTTTGTAGAGGTCTTGCTGTGTTCCTCAGGCTCATCTCAAATTCCTGGCTTCAAGTGATCCTCCTGCTTCAGTCTCCCAAAGTGCTGGGATTATAGGTGTGAGCCATCACACATAGCCTGGCATTGTTTTCTTAATTTTATTTTCCAATTATTCATTACCAGAATAAAGAATTACAACTGAGTTTTGTATATTGATCTTGTATCCTGCAACCTTGCTGAACTAATAGTTCTAATTGTATGTGTGTGTTCCTTTGACTTTTCTCTATATATGATTATGGTATCTGCAAATAGAGATAGTTTTACTTTTCTCTTTCAATATGGGAGTCTTTATATTTTTTTCTTGCCTAATTGCCCTGGCAAGAACCTCTAGAGCAGTGGTTCTCAACCTTCCTATGCTGCCAAACCTTTAATACAGTCCAAAGGGGTCTCAACCCACAGGTTGAGAACAGCTGCTCTAGAGCAATGTTAGATAGAAGTGGCAAGAGCAGATATACTTGTCATGTTCCTGATCTTGGCAGGAAAGCTCTTGATTTTTCACCATTAAGTATAATGTGTATTTTTCATAGATACTCTTTATCAGGTTGAGGAAGTTCCTTTCAATTACTAGTTTGTTGGGCATCTTTTTATTTTTGAGACAGAGTCTCACTCTGTTTCCTGGGTAGAGTGCTATGATACCATAGCTCACAGCAACCTCAAACTCCTGGCTTTGAGTGATCCTCTTACCTCAGCCTCCTTAGTAGCTGGGACTACAAGCATCCACCGCAATGCCCAGCTGTTTTTAGAGATGGTATCTTGCTCTTGCTCAGGCTGGTCTTGAACTCCTGAGCTCAGGCAATCCACACACCTCAACCTTCCAGAGTGCTAGGATTATAGGCAAGAGCCACCACGCCCAGCATTGTTGAACATTTTTATCTTGAAAGAGTGGGTACTCAATTTTACTATTTTGTATTTGCCTTGAAACATTATGTTGTAAGATTGTTAACTGATTTTACTGCATCTATTAAGATGATTCTATGGTCTATCAATATGGTATATTACATTGATTTATTTTCGTACATTGATCTAATCTTGTATCCTTTAGATACATGTATACCACTTAGTTATAATAAATAATTTTTTTTTTTTTAGTTTTTATTATTTGGGACAAAGTCCTACTCTGTTACCCTGGGTAGAGTGCTGTGGCATCATAGCTCACAGCAACCACAAACTCTTGGGCTCAAGAGATCCTCTTGCCTCAGCCTCCCAAGTAGCTGGGACTACAGGTGCCGGCCACAACACTCAGCTAGTTTCTTCCTATTTTTAGTAGAAATGGGGTCTGGCTCTTGCTTAGGCTGGTCTGTAACTCCTAAGCTCCAGCATTCCACCTGCCTTAGCCTCCCAAAGTGCTAGGATTGTAGCCATGAGCCACCATACCCAGCATATAATGAACAATTTTTAAAACATGCTGTTGGATCCCAATTTGCTAATATTTTATTGAGGATTTTTGCATCTATATTTTTGAAGGATATTGGTTTGCAGTTTTCTTGTGATGTTATTTTCTTGTGATGTTATTGCCTGGTTTTGGTATCAAGACAAACTCATGGATTGAGTTGGTTAATGTCCCCTATTCTATTTTCTGGAGGTGTTCGTTCTTCTTTAAATGCTTGGCAGAATTCACCAGTAAAGCCGTTGCCTCTGGGCTTTTCTTTGTGGGTAAGAAGTTTTTTGATTACCAGTTCAATCTCTTCTTATAGGTTCATTCTGTTTTTTTGTTTCTTCTGGAGTAACTTTCAGTTTCACAGTTTGTGCCTCTAGGAATAGAAATATCTATGAAATAGACTATGAAATATCTCAGAAAATAATTGTTCATAGGATTTCCTTAGAATGCTCTTGGTTTCTGTAAAGTTGGTAATAATGTCCTCTCTTCATTCCTGATTTTAGCCATTTGAATCTTCTATTTTTTCTTGTCTAGTCAAGGTTTGTCAATTTTTTTTTTTTTTTTGAGATGGAGCCTCAAGCTATCCCCCTGGGTAGAGTGCTATGGCATCACAGCTCACAGCTCACAGCAACCTCCAACTCCTGGGCTCAAGTGAGTCTCCCACCTCAGCCTCCCAAGTAGCTGGGACCACAGGCGCCCGCCACAACTCCCGGCCATTTTTTGGTTGCAGCCATTGTTGTTTGGCGGCCGGGCTGGGGATTTGAACCCGCCACCTTAGGTGTACATGGCTGGCGCCCTAGCCAATTGAGCCACAGGCGCCGAGCCAAGGTTTGTCAATTTTGTTGATCTTTTCAAAGAACTTTTAATTTTCATTAATTTTCTCAATTATTTTTCTATTCATTGTTTCATTCATTTCCACTCTTTACTGTTTCCTTCTTCTATTGTGTTTTATTAGTTTCCTTCTCTGTTCCTAGTTTCTTAAGGTGATTAGGTTATTGATTTGAGACCTTTCTTATTTTTTAATATGGATGTTTATAGTTTTAAATTTTCATCTAAGGACCAATTTCATTTCATTCCTTACATTTTGGTATAGGGTATCTTTTTTTTAAAATTTTTATATTTCTTTTATTCATAAATGTTTGAAATACAGTTGAGTATACAGTTTAATGGACTTTGATGAACATAGTCTCACTTTGTCACCCTCAGTAGAGTACTGTGGTACCACAGCTCACAGCAATCTCCAGCTCTTCCACTTAGGCAATTCTCTTACCTCAGTCTCCTGAGTAGCTGGGACTACAGGTGCTCACCACAACGCCCAGCTATTTTTTTTGTTGCAGTTTGTCAGGGGCCAGGTTCAAACCTGCCACCGTTGGTATATGTGGACAGCGCCCTACTCACTGAGCCACAGACACCACCTGCTTTAGGATATTTTTATTTCCATTTGTCTCAAAGTATTTTTCCATTTCCTTTGTTTTTCTTTTACTATTGGTAATTTAGGAATGTGTTGTGTAATTTACATGTTTGTGAATTTTGCGAATTACTTTTTGTTATTTCACTGTGGTCATAGAGTATACTTTGTATGATTTCAGTTCTTTTAAATTTATTGATTCTTGTTTTTGCCCTAACATATGCTCTGTCCTGGAGAATGTTTCATGTGCCTTTAAGGAGAATATGTATTCTGCTGTTATTAAATAGGGCTACTATAGATGTCTGTTAGGCCTAGTTGGTTTATAGTGTTGTTCAAGTCTTCCATTTATTTATCTACTCTCTAGTTTTGTTGTCCATTATTAAAAATGGAGACATTGAAGTCTTTGACTATTTTTGTTGAATTGTCTATTTCTCCTTTTAATTCTTTTTTTTTTTTTTTTAAGTAATCTTTGCGTTTTTGTTGAGACAGAGTCTCACTCTGTTGCCCAGGCTAAAGTGCAGTGGCATCATCATAGCTAATTGCAATCTCAAAGTCCTGGGCTCAAGCAATCCTCCTGCTTTAGCCTCCCAAGTAGCTAGGACTATGGGTACATGCCACCATGCTCAACTAATTTTTCTATTTTTTGTAGAAATAGAGTCTTGCTCTTGATCAGGCTAGTTTGCACTCCTGGCCTCAAGCAATCCTCCTGCCTTGGCCTCCCAGAGTACTAGGATTACGGGAGTGAGCTACTGCACCTAAACATCTCCCTTTAATTCCACCAGTTTTTCTTCTTCAGTTTTGGGGCTCTGTTGTTGGTACATATGTTTTTAATTGTTATAGCTTGTTGAGTTAACCATTTTATCATTATAAATATTGTTCTTTGTCACTAGTAACAATTTTCATCTTTTTTTTTTTTTTTTGAGACAGAGCCTCAAGCTGTCCCCCTGGGTAGAGTGCCATGGCTTCACTGCTCACAGCAACCTCCAACTCCTGGGCTCAAGCGAGTCTCCTGCCTCAGCCTCCCAAGTAGCTGGGACCACAG